>JAULBS010100980.1:0-16112 GCA_032355785.1 Symmetromphalus regularis
CCATATTGTTTTATATACAAATTACTCTGATATCGGAATATTTCCATATTGTTTTATATACAAATTACTCTGATATCAGAATATTTCCATACTGTTTTATATACAAATTACTCTAATGTCAGAATATTTCCATATTGTTTTATATACAAATTACTCTGAAATTAAGACCACACCACTATTGCAGATCAAGACCAGATAAACTGTGGTCCAATGGTAGAAAAATGGACTCTTCAGCTAAAAACAGTGGTTCAAAACCTATTGGAGGCTGGCTCACACTTGACTAAGTGTAAAAATTATATAATGTTTGACATCCATTAGCCGATGATTAATAAATCAATGTGCTCTAGAGATGTCATAAAATAAAAAAATAATAAAAAACAGGCGGGAAAGGAAAACGAATCCATCCATCAGAGGATATAGTGCCATTTGAGAAAAAATATCGACTTTGGTTGTTGTTGCTTTTCCTGTTTTTTTTTTCTCAAAACATTTTTCTCTGACAGAACTGCGATTTAAAAAACGTTGAAAACTTTAATTCCTGCACCACATAAGCAAACCTTGAAAGTAGGTGAAGAAAGTTGTGGTGCAGAACTTGTCCCATTCATAGCTGAATATCCATTGACCATCTCTGATTCTGTAAGACTCTCCACAGATGTGGCACTATCAAAGCGAACCAAATTCTGCTTCGAACCTGCAGTAGATAAAACAATAAATATACCACACACTAGCTTAAAATATTTTGATTTAAAAAAAGGTTTATCATATAATGCTGTTGTGGTAATCAAATGCCTAGTGCCATTTCGCAAAAAAACTTAACACCTAAAAAGAAATGATAATTCACAGGTTCATGGCTTTGTCATTGTAATTCTAAACATATCTTTGAATTCTTCTGGATTATGGTATTTTCTGTAGTACAGACTGTACAGATTTTTATTTAATTGAAATAGTCTGTAAATGTGTAAATTAATTAAAAGAGAAATGAAATTATTTGCGTTATAAATATTTTTTAAATCTTGAATATTGATTCAGCTAAAATTTGGTTTTACATTATACTAGAGCAGGTAAGGTTTCCAGGTACCTACCTATATAGATTTTAAGTCCTATTGGACTGGATAAGGTTTCCTGGAACCTACCTACCGGTATACAGTTTTTAAGACCTACTAGAGCAGGCAAGGTTTCCAGGAACCTACCTATAGGTTTTAAATCCTACTGGATTGGCTATGGTTTCAAGGTACCTACTTATATGGTTTTTAAATCCTACTGGAGCAGACAAGGCTTTGAGGTACCTACCTATATAGTTTTTAAATCCTATTGGAGCAGGCAAGGTTTCCAGGAACCTACCTATACAGTTTTTGTGTGCTTTTCTTTTTACATTAAATCTATACAGTTTTTTTTCATTTCTTTTTACATTAAAAAATATATAGTTTATTGCCCCAGACATGTTCTATCGTAGTGAAAGGGTTGAGGCCCTGAATTCACAACCTTACATATAGTATAAAAACAGTCATTACATTTTTCCAATCTATAAATGTTGATTAATGGATATTTTTAAAAACTGGAATCTGCATTTCCTTTACAAAAAACATAGTTATTTTTGGTATGATAGATGATAAAATGGCAAAAAATATAAACTGGTTAATTATTAATGTTAAATACTATATTTATTCAATGAATGTATTGATACTTTAAAAGTTATTCTACAAAAGAAATTTCAAATCAAAAAATATATCTATTATAAAAACTATGAATATGATAAATTTAACATTGAATGGTCCAAATGGCTTAATCATTCCGATTAAAAAACCAACCAGAAACAACATTGATCTCATCAGCAATATAAAAATGTATACACATGTTTAACTGAATAAACAATATTCTTGCTTCATCTCTATTATTAAGTGTTATTACTCCAGCCAAACTATGATAGTATTACAATCACTATATTTATAATTAACTCATTAATCACTTTCCTTTTTCTTTCTCTCTTTATTTACCACCCTTATAATACTACAACAAGGTTTTTTTCCATCTTGTTTTTCTTTGCATTTGCCCGTCCTCAGAACAAGAAATTACATATCATAAATTAAAGGTTGGTAGTAATGTTCATTTATGATCAAATTAAAATGAAAGATAATGCCAATATACAAACATATATATTTGAATTACAATCCTAAATATATTTTTATTCAGTAAAAAAACTAATTTTAAAATGTGCCGAACTTAAAGACTTATACAGTTTTTAAATCCTACTGGAGCAGGCAAGGTTTCCAGGAACCTACCTATACACTTTTTAAATCCTACTGGAGTGGACAAGGTTTCCAGGAACCTAACTAGACAGTTTTTAAATCCTATTGGAGTGGACAAGGTTTTGAGGTACCTACCTATACAGTTTTTTAATCCTACCGGAGCTGGCAAGGTTTCCAGGAACCTACCTATACAGTTTTTAAATCCTACTGGAGCGACCAAGGCTTTGAGCTACCTACCTATATGGTTTTTAAATCCTACTGGAGCAGACAAGGTATTGATGTGCTTGACAGGTGACTTCAAAAGCTGAACAATCTCATCATTACCAGCAGCAAGTTCCACCAGAGCCTGCAGACCTTTACAGCTGAAAGACAGAACATCATCAACATCTCATATACTAAGTGAACGCCACCAAACACTGGATATCTTTACATGCAAGTGCTGACTCAGTCTTATCACATTTTTATTCAGCTAGACCCAGTGTTTAATTTTAGGCATGTACCTATTTGCTAAAATCTATATATTCTCTCCCTTTATAACATGTTTGACAGTCTCACCAACTATACTAAACAAGAATAATAATCTACCTTTAAAGCATATGTCTGACATTCTCAACAACTAAACACATAGGACTCTCTACTGTTAAGTCATGTATGATTCTCTACATTTATATCAATCTTTTATTATAAGATTCAAGCAGACTCTGTCTGAGTTGAAAAAAATTATTTATACATTCTCATAATGTGACACTATCAGGAACATTTTGTTTTGAAAGGTTTGATTATCAACAACTGATTATCAAAAGAAAATTTGATTGGTAATTTAAAATATATATATTTCTGAAAATTTAATTTAATTTTCTTCGTTCTAATAAAATATGTAATTGCTCATTTTATTAGAATTGTGTAGTGATCTCTAAAATGTATATAACTTTTAACAACAAAATACTGAATAAAATATTCCCTGCCTTTTGAAGTGTTGTATAAATAACCATTACCTGTCTCCACTGTCCTGTGGTATAGTAGCTCCATTGAGTAGCAATTCTTCTACAAGTCCCTTGTCACCTCGGACCACAGCGTCATAAAGTGGGGTGTGTCCCATAGCATTCATGAAATTCATATCAGCTCCTCGTACTGGTCAAATTGAAGAAAAGAAATACAACAATGAACCCAATTTTAAGAAAAAACAACACATTTTTTAAATACTGTAATCAAATTTGTGGATGTTGCATTACAGTAAACTAGGTTTTTGCAATTTAGTGGATTTCATAGTTGAAGTAATTACAGAAAACCCCAAATGTCGTCCAATGTCTAAAGAAAAACCCAACATGTTCCATATCAGTTTACTCTGCTCCATATTTGTACAATTTTGAAGAGAAATGCGAGCCTTTAAAAGGAGAAATATGTTAAAGCTAAATACCCAGTTGAACATTGATACATGTTAGCATACTCACAGGCTAAACACTGGACGATGTCACGACAGCCATAATTGACAGCCCAGTGCAGTGGTGTGTTCTTTGTCTGTTCACTGTCAGTGAGGTTGATATCAACACCTGCCGCCAACAGCTGACACACTCTCCCCATGCTGCAAATCAAACCAACAAACTACTGTTACATACATTGTGAAATCATGCAGTACTTCAGGGGCAGACAAGGGAAGTTTTCAAAGGAGAATCTGAAAATATTTTAAAGATATTTAAGATTTACAAAGTTTACCAATAAAGAATAAACAATGATTTTTGTAATTAAATCACATTTAACCTATTGTTTACGACCTGCTTCATATAAAATGAGTAAAATATTAAAACATTGCATTTAACAAAAAGCATAAAGTAACTTTAAACATTAATATATAACTGCAATGAAGTTAAATTGTACCGCTCATCACGATTTCTCCAAAAATGGAAATGAAACCAAACATTTCATTCCATATTGGGTTCAATAAAGTAATAAATTTAAAGGCTATATAAAAATGTATATTCTTTTTGTTTTAATGGTATTGTGCAGGAGATACTGATATCTACTTTAATTATTTTTTAATTTAATTTTAATACTATGAATATATTTACTGAAATTGTCACAACCTGAAGGAGCTAAGGGATATTGTCAAAACAATGTTGGGAATTTAGAAATACTTGGATAGAAATGGACTGCTTGTATGAAAATCATTTCAGGTGAGAAATTTAAATTTTTTATACTGATGCTATAGCTTAGTTCTCTGGTTTAATACAACACAAGGAATAAAACATTTACTTAGACTGAGCAGTGGCTTGAAGAAGTTCTTCATTGTATACTGTTCGAATCTGATTAGATGCCAGATCCAAAGGAAGTTTACCCTGGCTATTCTGAACTCCTGGGTCTGCTCCACAAGCCAGTAACGCTCTCACAATGTCATTTCTCTCCAGCTATAAAGCAAGAAAGGACTGTTAGTGTAACAACATTCCAACATAACTGTTCATTCAGGGTATATTAGGTGTTTAATACATGGTGTTTGACTCATGGTCTTGAGAGGAAACCTGCTACTACAACATAGGCTACTCTTTTCAAATACATGTAGTAGCCCAGACTCTTTTATATTCACTTTAACAGATAAAGGATAGCACAGTTGTCGACCAGTTGCTGGAAGAAAATAGACCCATAACAACTCAGGCAGATGCTCCACCTCTGAGCTATATATTGCTCTACTTTCTGTCATCAAATAGCAAAAATGTAGTTTGTAAGATGATCAAAGATGAGTAACTTCCTACATGTATATATACAATCAACTTTATACAGCTATTATAAGAAAAACAATTAATGTATAAATATTTATATACTATAAGTCATTTGACTTTATACAATTACTGTATCATCAAGAGGGCTTAATCAAATATAACTATAAATACAGTTATGTTTGATAGGAATCCCTTTGAGTATCATAATAATTTTTTTTAAGTCTGTCAGGACAGCACAGAAGAACAGCAAGCCTGGAAATAAGTGCTCAGTCACGGACGTTGTCCGGTACAAAATTGTCATTTGTCAAGCTTTGACAGTCACAAATTTAATATTAGCGGTCATCTTGTCTGCCACAAAATCAGTTGTTTTTGTGTGTAATCAGTGCAATGCAGTACGTTTAAAATGCACATTTTTAGAAGTTTCATGATCACAGACATGCTTACATAAATTAAGCCTAGCAGTAACAGAACAGTTGCCACTGCATTTACTGGGTAGTCTATTAATAGACCCAATCAAGCCTGAAGACTATAAATAATACTTTGAACTCTCCGAATCCTTAATCGGCCGACGTATTCCGAATGACCTAAATAACCTGCGAATTACCTAAATAACCGGCAACATTAGCTTGAAGTTGACAAAACATTTGATTTTTTTTTTAACTTCCATCTGTCCCTTCCCCCATCAGTGTCATAAATGATATCGGTTGATAATATAGAATTAGCGGTGTAAATGGGATTTGTATATGCTACTAAAACATGTGACGTCAGGCCTATGCTTTAACGTAGCATGCAGATATCACGTGATTGGTCACGAAGGCAAGACCTTGAACAAAATCGCATTGTTTTTCAAAAACAAAAACAAAAACAGTATTCTCCTAGTACTCTAGTTCTGTTGATACATCATATTCAAATCCTCAGACTTTTGAGAAAAAACTTGTTAGAACATAACGTTCCAGTACCTTATAATAAAAAAAGTTATATGCAATTATTTTTTGCGGGTAAAAAAAAACGGCGTTCAAACTTTCATTGTAAATTTTCATGACCACGTCCCCCAATAATAAAAAAGGAACATTTACCAAACTCTTTTCAGTTACAGTTTCATTTATACACTTTGACATTATCAGCATACTATCCATGTGTTATATATATTTCCGATAAGACATGTCATCGATTGAACACGTGCATGATACAACTTTTTAGACAAATAGACAGTAGTATTTATTGATTGTACCCTTAAGTTTCCATTCAGATTAACAATATTCATAATTATTAATGAATAATCACTTATAATCTTTGTAAAAACAAAGAATAACTCAAATCCGCATTTGTACGAAATGTTGTAACTTGTTGAATGTATTACGAATTTAGTGTACAGTGTTCATAGCCAAACCGGAAATAAGTCTGCGCGTAATTGAATTCGCGGCACTATTAGTATGTTCGCGATTTTTGCAGTATATTTTATTTGCAGTTTGTTTGTTTTTTTACATATACAGAGTACTTTGCTGAAATGGGTAAGTGATGATTTGATACAAACAAATGCGTCCATGTGGTTGAAACATGAAGATGATTCGAAAGTTGAAGTATCTGTGATGAGGTGTGCAATAAAAAAAAAATATTCTTTAAAACTAATATTTATTTATTTCAATATTAAATTTTATAAAAATTTCAATTTAATTTGGTGACAGTTACGTTTTCGTTTTTGAACGGCACAAATTGATTGACATAGGACATTTTGACAGGCACGTCTCAACAAATTATTTCCAGGCTTGCATTCTTTCAATCACATAATTAACTGAATAACTATCTTGTTTTCATTACATGCATTATATATTATTATCCACTATTCTATCTTTATAATACTTAAAAATGCATATCTATTGTTTTTTCTTCTCATAAATGATATATTTTTGTGTATTTAAAAAAAATATAAATCGACTGAAGTAAGAAATATTTTGTGTCAACCATGAAGCATGCATGTTTTATTTAGGAGTATTTTTGCTAAATATTGCGTCAAATACGCAGGATTCTTGCGTCATAAGAAACCCTGGTATAGTCAAGTCCCAATTTTAAAAAAAGTGCTTAGGAATCAATGTATGGGCATTTTTTTAGAATTTGGTCCAACATAGTTTTCTAACCTAATTTAAGGGTCATGAATCCGAAAAAGTATGTTGGCAATTCGAAAAAATGGTGTAAACAAAAGGGCCGCCATATGTTTATAAATCAAGAATAAAATTAGCTTCACATCGTTTTTAATTTCGTAAATTTGTGTTACACACATTAGAATCTGTTTAACATATGGAATAAATAACATGATAAAAGAATGTGTACTGGAGAACATAAAAAATTATTTTGTGTAACATGCATTAGAATCTGTTTAACATATTATTGCTTATAAATTGGTGGCCATCTTGTTTTTTTATGTCCACCAGTACACATTCTTTTTTTCATGTTAATTATTACATATGTAAAACAGATTCTAAAGCGTTTAACACAAAATTTAAAAAAAATGTGTATCCAATTTTATTCTTGCTTTAGATTCTATAAACAAATGGCGGACATGTTGTTTTCCACCATTTTGAACCATAAAAAGGAATTTTTCAGATTGCCAACATACTTTTTCGTAATCTGCGCCCTGAAATTGTACTAAAAAAGTATGTTGGACAATATCCTACAAAGAAATGCCCGTACATACAATTTTTCCAAAATTGGGACCTAATTTTCCTTATATTACTGCTTATAAATTGGCAACCATCTTGTTTTTTTTTTTATGTCCACCATTACACATTCTTTCTTTCATGTTGTTTATTCTATATGTTAAACAGATTATAATGCGTGTAACACAAAATTACTAAATTAATAACAATGTGAAGCCAATTTTATTCTTAGTTTTGATTCTATAAACTTATGGCGGCCATATTGTTTCCCCCATTTTTAACCATATTTTCCCCAATTTTCGTAATCAGTGCCCTGAAGTCATAATCAAAAAGTAGGTTGGACAAAATTCTAAAAAGAAATGCCCGTCCATACTAAATTTTTCGAAATTGCGACCCAATTTCCCTCATATTACTGCTTATAAATTGGCGGCTATCTTGTTTTATGTCCACCAGTACACATTCTTTTTTCATGTTAATTATTATATATGTTAAACAGATTCTACTGTGCATAACACAAAATTAAAAACGATGTGAAGCTAATTTTATTCTTGGTTTATAAACAGAATTTTTCAGATTGCCAACACACTTTTTCGTAATCAGCGCCGTGAAATCGTACTAAAAAAGTATGTTGGACCAAATCCTAAAAAAATGCCTGTACATACCACTTTTTCCGAAATTGGGACCTGACTAGTATTCTAAAAATAATGGCAGGTAAAACAATCTTCTGAATTGAACTATGAGTATACTCATAGAAACAATTTTGAAATTAGCTCTTACACTGATTTGATTTTTTTTTACGATAAAGCTGTTTCCATGTACATGGATGCAGATACTAATACAGATAAGAAAAGATTGCTATCAACTATTTTCAATAAAGTATTCGCATATGTCCAAATACAGACAACCTATCTGGATAAGGATCAGATTTTTAAAAATGACACCATATAGCGATAGTAACTGTATCTGCCAGCCAACTGGATGTTGACATGATTGGCAATAATTTAAAAAACAACTTTTATGTTATGTATGATATGAATACTGTGTAGATTATCGGATGCCACATCTGTGTAAATTTCAACACAGTAAGAGTGATTTTTTTTTTTAAACCCAGGTTGCTAAATCATCCAACAGAATAAAAATAAAATTTACTACGACATTTTTATTTGCAAAAGATCATAGACTAGCTCCATTTCCAGACATCAGCTGTATAAGCATGCTTGACTGGTTTAGAACTGACACAATGCTTGAAGCAGAACTTGAATTTTGTTTCGGCACTGATGCCAAAACCTGTATTTCAGATAAGCAATTTGTTATTGGCATGAATCTGTGAAAGCGAGCCTCAGTGGTCTAGTGATAAGACTTCAGATTATCAAGCTGGCTCACTCTTTCAAGTCTTTGGCTATGTGTAAAAATTACCAAATGTTTGACATTCAACATTAATACATCAGTCTGCTCTAGTGATAGTTAACAAAAACAAACATCAAATAAAATAGTGGATTCAGAGGGAGTACAGGGTGCACATATTCACCTTCCCAGCAATCATCAATTTCCTTTACTTTTAGATTGTAAATTATTGTTTTTTCACTACTCCTAGCAATGAATCCTCTAGATCCAGAATGATAATTCTTATGAATTTGCATTGAAAACATAACTCAGTATACTGACCAATGAAAAAATATGCACATGGCACTCTCTTTTTTTAATTTACTAGATAAATTATTAAAGATGAAAATTGGGACCCAAATCTTATTTACAGTTAGAATAAGGGTAGGGACCATACAGGAAGACTGGTATAGCCACAACTTACCGCTACGCATTTGCCGAGTTCTGTGGCATAAAAACAGGCCCCCCCCATTGAGGGCCCTTTTATTTTATGTTGATGGAGACATACAAAGAGGTCTACACATGCAGAAGGTTGGCAAAGGACTAAACTGGATTTATAGCATCAACAAAATGCGTTGCGGTTAGGGGTTAAGTGTTTATAGCGCATCAAAAGCGAAAGCCGTAAGTTGGAACTCCAATTGTCTACAAAAATTAGCATTTTTTGTTTATTATTGCAGTGTTCACATATTAATTCTTTCTCATAAATTACATTTATACATCACTGTTGCCATACATATCACTCTTTTTGTGTTTTGATATAAATTTAAAGTTTTAATACCCATGCACATTCAGAATCCAATATGGCGGAGATTTGTTTACATTTTTATGTTTTCAATTTCATTTTTATTACAGTATTAAACCTCTTAGAACCGCCTATACATCTATAAAGACATGGCAGTACTAATGATTATGATGATAATAATAATAATATCAGTACCAATAATAACACTTTATATTAGTAAATATTAGTATATAATTATAATAATATATAAATAATATATATTTAATATATATTATAATAATATATGTGTGTGCGTGCGTGCGTGCGTGTGTGTGTGTATACACAGTGGCAGATCTTCATACAAAAAAAGGAAAATATTGCTCATATAATGTTGTTTTTGGTTGATTTAATTTCATTCTTTGGTTATTGATGATTAATTAGTTAAAATATTAATAGTTTGAAGGTTTATTAATGTATATTAACCCCAAAAAGACACTAGATTAAATAATTTGCACTATGCCAATTTTTTTAGATGTATTGTCATTTTTGGCCAAACGGAGTTAACTCCCCTTTTTTTTTAATTTTCATTATTTATAGTGCATTCTAACACTACAGCTATAAATGGGTGCAATTCATTTAAAATCCTAAAAGTGTGTACGGTCCCTACCAACAGTCTCGGAAGTGAACATGTTCCGAGCAAGCTAACCAAAGTGTTTAACACGCCTCAAAACTTAATTTACTAATTATCGTTTAAAAGGATATCGAAAACTTCGCGATCATCAATTACATCAACTATATCCTCTTCTTGTTCATCTCGCGAAATGATTCTTTCTCCGACTTTACCATAGATAGTCGGGTTAGCATTTTCAACAGCACTCGCCATCCCAACTCTCGGAAATGTCTTCTTATATCGTGAGTCTACATTATCGAGACTAGAGAAATCTATGGTAGCACGTTTAGGTATCATTGGACCAAATCAAATTCCATTGACGACCATAGTAACATTTCTTAATAAAAGTAATAGAAGTATATGGCTAATTATTGACTCTGGCCAAATGTATCAATGATTCTAAATCAGTTGAATCATTCAATTTATTTTAAGGAAAAAGCTCCCCATCACTTCTGTAGGGGTGTGATTATGGAGAGTAAAAATGGTCCCCTGAACCTTACTTGGGGAGTGATTTTTAGCTCTCCTCTACTTTTCAAACGTGAAACCCTGTGATACCGGGGGTGGTAAAAAAAACTGTATATCAGTTCTAAATCATATTTTTGTGAGTGTGTTTGTTCATGTCATCATCGTCGGGGAGGTAGTGGTATTCATAGTTGGTATACTTGAGGCACTGATTTTTTGTAATAACGGAATCGTGGAAAAACCCTGTCTGAAACGGAATTCCCTATTTGCTCCGAAAACATAATTGACCTCTCCGTTAACTACGCCTCCCGCAAGGGAGATAACCGCAAAATGCTATGTTAGACAAACATTACTGTAGTGGCGGATCAGATACATGGACGACATGCACAATTTAGTAAATGCTTGATCTACCGTGAAACTTTTCTTTGGAATTTTTGACTGAAACGAAACTCTTCTTTTGGGTACACTTCACTGACAAAATGCTGAATGTTAAAACAATAAAAATATAGTTAGTATCTGTCTTCAGCGAACTATTTTAAACTACAACGTTATTTATAATTAAACAAACGATATATAGGTATATACATTTATTCCAGATTTTAACATCAGAACACACAGAGAAGTAAATCCTGGGGGGATAGGAGAGGGACACATCACCCACTTTTTGGACAGGAGAATGGCTCTATAATTATTCCCCGCCCACACACATTCACTTTTTGCTTCGAAATTTTGAAATTAAAATGCATGTTGAGTTGGGGCCGCCAGGTTGTATAGACACCGAAAAATTGAAATTAAAATGCATTAGACTATTATAGAGGGATTATCATATTACAACAGCTTTGTTTCTATGGAAAAAAGGTATAAAGTTTGCTCCAAAGTAATGTCGAAATGCTGGAAATGGTATTTGAAAATCCTTGAATTTTCAAAATCAATACATACCAAAATAAGCAGCAATTGTCACTGGCAGAGCTCACAAATATGACATTGTGTCGTCTGCGTAAATTTAGAAAGTCACGTGACGTAATATTTATGTTTTACGCTACGACAACTAGACTATAATTCTGTCTAAAAATATACCGGTCCCGGATACCAATTCCTAAAATGTCAACATCCAACCAGGTAGGGATTACTTTTAAAAAAAATATTTCAACGGATAACATTTGAAAGATTTGTTGGTTGATTTTAATAGTAACATAAACAAAGTAAAATATTATTCTGTTACATTGATCTTCCGCAGAAGCTTTTCCCCACTAATAGACCGGAAACTGATTACAAGAGGATATGCCTTTCATTCCATACAAATTACAATATTTTACATGTATATTTTAATTTATCAACCTCCCTGCATCAATTTTGTATAAATTTAAAAAATGTATAGCTATTGAAGCAATGAAACATCTTTTTGAAAAAAGATCTCTATATGTTCTAACATGTGATATTCATATTGACCTGGAAATTGAATTATGCATATAAGTGACAGCAAAAAAAGGTACAAAGGAGACAATATGTCATTGACAGAAAACACTGTTTAAACCGGCATGTAAAATTGGAGTGTCGAACGCTGATTTGGCAGAAATATTATCAACATGTACATATTTGATATATTAAATTAAAATTAAAATGAGTTTCTGTTTTAATTTGTTTGCCATTAGTAATTTAGTTAATGTAAACAAACCTGTATTTTCCTCAGAACATTCAAGATTCTTGTTATCCAACACAAGTCTGGAAATAATCTTTTGAGACGTGCCTGTCAAAATGTCCTATGTCAATCAATTTGTGCCGGTCAAAAACGAGAACGTACCTGCCACCAAATTAAATTGAAATTTAAACAATATAATATTGAAATTTATAAAATTTAATATTGAAATAAATAAATATTAGTTTTAAAGAATATTTTTTTTTTTTATTATTATTATTTTTATTGCACACCTAATCACAGATACTTCAACTTTCAAATTATCTTCGTTCCAACCGCATAAAAATTGTGAGCAACACTTTTAAATTAGGATCAGGCTAAAACGGCACCATTTTACTTGGCACTATGATGTTTTTTTTACGAAAGCGGCACCTAGTTGGACAAAACGGCACCCTGATGTATTGATGAAAACGGCACTACAAAATAAATAGTTTCATCCTTTTTCCTTTACCCACGCACTCCCCCACCCCTTTCCACCAAACAAGGAAATACCTAATAAACGATTGACAACAAAAACGTGTTCATGTTTAATTTTAATTATTATTATTTATTCATTTATAAATACACATATCTAAATATATAATATACAAAAAGGAACATAAACCGGATCATATGGCAGAAGAAATATAAGCACTTTAATGTAACAAGAAAAATCATAGATATACAAATTATCAAGCACTAGTGAAATCAAAATGTGAGTTTTAACATATGTCACAGTCTGCGCAGCCGGGGAGAAAGGGGGTCAAGGCACCAATAATCAGAGGGGAAACTCAAAGGGTATAAACATACTTGTATGACTATGAATTGTTTTTCAGTTCAGATAATAATGCCAAACCATATTTTAAAAGAATAATGGTATATTATTATGTAATTTTAGCTAATAATGATTGTACATGGTATGACGTAGTATTTATACCTTCGCGCAACTCATTTTTAGAAATGGACTAAACCTCATTATGTATCTTTGAAACAGTGTTCTGTAATGCGATGCGAAAATTTCAGGTACGTGACTAATAATTATAATAAACCAAAAATGTATGACTATTAATTTTATTATCAACTATATGTAAATTGTTATAAAAAAAAAAAAATTAAAATGGTATTTCGTATACCCACAACAAGCAACACTGTTAGTAACAGTAGATTGACCACATGAATTTGAAAACAGTTTAGTTTATTTTAAATAATATCACGACTGTAGGCAGGAGGGATCGGACGATACATCTTTTGCACGTTTAATAAGTTGAGTTCATGTACCACTCACATGCCCCCCAGGCCCCCCACTCCCCCGCGCCACGGTCCCGCCTTCAGGCTTTGTACGCTCAATTTTTTTCTAAATCTCTCCCTTTTGATTGGCCGTTGTTTAGAACAATTGATTCCTCCCCGGAAATACGGTATAAAATTAATTAGCTAAGGGAGATAATTCCCCAAGGGAGATAATGCCATTCTTGCACAGGACTATAGCTCAGATATGCTAATTATACCAGTACATTGTATATACCACCTCAATATACAGTGGAGGGATATGCTAGTCCCCCGGGACAGAAGACATTTTTTTCCAATCTTGTATTACGAATTTGTATTATTTTGGGACAGTAGCTGTCAGACTGATGATTTGCCAATCAAACCTATATTAAACGCTACCTTTTAAGTGAGTTCCTTAAAATAAAATAATAAAATCTTAATAGCACCAATACGATTTGTTTTTCCCAACATGAACTACACATTACATCTGTTGATTTTCACAACATGAACTACACATTACATCTGTTGATTTTCACAACATGAACTACACATTACATCTTGTGATTTTTCGTGGGGACGAGTAACTTTTTAAGGCTGCTAGTCCTCCAGGCGAGTGAAAATAATTTCTTGATTTCTACCCCTGCAGTGTGCTTCACATACATATCATATACTAAGTATATCACATAAACTACCCATAGAAACATCATACTTCAATTATATAACATCCTAATACATATTACCTTGAGTTAATCTGTAACTCCATTTTTTTTAGCAAATTAACCTACTAAATCCAGTTGCACTTTATCAACAAGGGAAAAATGGATTGCTTTGTAATGATGCAAAATGCTATACCCTTCTTAGTATTCATGCAGTATTAAAAATCAAACAAACTTTCCTTTATTTTAATAACGAAAATAAAACTAAATGCATCCTACTAATCACTGCCCAAGTTATTTCATATTGAATAAAAATTCTTATCTCTTTATATCTAAGATCTTAAATACCCTCAAAACAACCTTTACAACAGAAAACATTTAAATTAAAATTGGTCCAGTTCCCCTCCCCCGCCCCATCCCCTGGTCGTACCACCCACCCCGATCTTGACATTTGCCTGTGGAGAGTTGTAGTTAAGTTTATTACAGTAATTGTCCTAGTACATCTATTGTGTAGAACAGCAGCAGCGGTTGGCTTGCAGTTCTCACGGGCGTGTCATTCTCACGGGTTCTGTTGGGCCAGCGTGAAAAACACAAGCCGAAACCAAAAGGGGGCGATGCTCACGGGGATGGAGGTTCTCACGTTACAGAGGACACTCTCCCCTTTTTATCGTTTTTAATTTTTTTTTTTTTAAATTAATTTATTTATTTTTACATTTTCGTGAAAATTAACAATTTTTTCTCCAGTCCTATTCACCCATCACATTCGGACCCCACTCTTTCCAAATCCTGAGCCAACATTTATCGCCATTGACATTTGTTTATGGTCCTATTTCATGTAATTACCCAATACTTTTTTCCTACTTCTCTAGGAACACTGTATATGGCAGTGATTTTTTTTATTTACTAGTAAGAGACGGTCCTATGGAGGCTATTCCTGAAACACATTGTATATGGTAAAAATGAAACCTGTTAATGGAATCGATCATAATTAATTTTAAACATTTAGAATTTTATTAAATTCTGTTTTAATCTGTATTATATAAGTATTGATACGGTTTCAATCATTTTTAAAGGGAGGAAGGGGCCGCACATTTTTTTCTTCTGATTTTTAATAGTTAGTTGCTATAAAAGTATAATGGAAAAATCTAAATTGGTAACCGAAGCGGGTGGGCTGGGGGTAATCCATCTTTGATATGGTAATATAATGCAAATTTAATAAATGTTTGATAGATAATTATGTCTTAATTTGAATATTCATGATAAAGTACTATTTTAGTATTTAGATCACAAATAAAAATATATCTTTACTGGAAATACAAACTTGTTTAGACATTTCTTTTGTTATTTTATCACCCTTTTTGTAAGATACTGACTATATCTAATTTGCATATTTAAGGGTTGTAAAATTATGGAGTTTCACTGGATACCCTTAAAATATGGTTTGTGACACTTGACAACTACTTTGTCAATAATATAATGAATAACTTTTATTTAACTTTATATTAATTTAGAAAAAATAAACAAACAGTAACTGTTCTAATTAAAAATTTAGTGACGATGTTTGCTTTTGTAGCAGACTATAAATCGTTTTAGCAGTAATAACTAATCATAAAAATGGGTTATAATAAATGAAAAAAAGTTGTAGGACATTTATTCATAAAAACAAGGTTA
>JAULBS010100991.1:0-16111 GCA_032355785.1 Symmetromphalus regularis
ACCATGTGATTGACGTCCAATAGCCGATGATAAGATAAAAATCAATGTGCTCTAGAGGCGTCGTTAAATAAAACAAAATTAACTTTTTTTGTCTACAGGGAGTGTAATAATTTTACAATACAATAAATGAGTAAACCCTCATTTTAGGTCAAAGGCGAAAATCCGTTCCTGGAAGTGGAGGTTGGGGACGGAACACTTTTAAGTGGGGATGTCACCTTTTCAATTGGGGATGTCACCTTTTCATACTGTAGGCAAGATGGGTGTAGGCAAACTGGGTGAAGGCAAACTGGGTGTAGGCTAACTGGGTGTAGGCAAACTGGGTTGTAGGCAAAATGTCCCCCTCCCCGGGATTTACGCCCTTGTTTTAGATGATATCAATATTCCCTCAATTGTTATTACCACTAGCAAATATTAATACAATTCCAAATATTTGTATGAACCTCTAGTTAACATAATGGACACTGTTTTAATATGAATTCAACAAACAGTGATGTCTTGAAACGGCACGCATTGTAGTGTTGCTTTTAAAGTGTTAATAAGTGATCACGTGTATTTATAACAAATCATCTGAATCTACATAGCAGAAAAGAAAATGAATTCAGGCACGGATGTAGGATTTCTGAATGTGATGGGTGAATAGGACTGGGTAAAAATGGTTAATTTTCACGTTATTCCACTCGCAAAATATATGTCAAAAAAATAAATATATATATATATTCTAGAAAAGGGGGTCCGGACCCCCTTGTCCCCCCCTCTGGATACGCTACTGGAATTTATCGTACGTGACACTTAACGAGCAAGCTTTGCGAAATTAATTCACAAATTAATTTTATTTCATATTTTTATCAGTTTAATTTATTTTATTATATAATAAATTAATTAAAAACAAAATTCTGAACATTTATTGAAATACAATGAACCACAGCCCCATTGATCTGGGAATAAGTAAATATAAAAATAAAATATAAAAAGGGGGAAGAAACGTCTGATGAAAGAAGAAAAAAGAAAAGAAATTTTCATAAAAAAAAAAAAAAAAAATATAAAAAAAATTATAATAATAATTCCTGTGTTTCCTATTACATGTTAAAAACATAGGATCTATAGGGAGGATTTTAATTTTTTTTATTAATATTACGTGTGATGTAAAATAATTAATGCTTTCCTTTTCACATATGGTCATGTTTAGAATCCTTTATTAATGGTGGTGACTTAATATCTAGTTACAGCAGGCATTTCTTCACATTAACGGACAAGATAGATATAGCCATGTTGATGTTGTTGCATACAGGAAGCGGTTACCTTAAAAAAACGGCCAATAATGACCGAAAGGTACAGAATAAACAACCGGAAACGACCGAAAATTACTGAAAGAACGACTTACAATTTTAATGGAAAAAAATGTTTAGGGTCGGCAGTTTTTAAGTGGGATCGGTCGGGTTACCGGAAACACAGGTATTTTTATTTTGGGCCTAATATACAAACTGAACGTGTACGTGTGTGGACGTGTTCGTGACGTTGTACATGGTGGTGATGTGAAGTACTTCCGCAATCGAAACAAGTAGTATTACAGGCTGTTACACAAAACGTCCCTACGTAACCGAGATGTGATATCGTTTATAGATAAGTCGTATCTCACAAAGCAGCAGTTAAAATAGTCCATAAATAGCAATGATATAGGATTTCAAAATCATATTTGTAAATGCAAGTGGTTTTCTCACTGCATGTATTAGACCGACTTCAGAATTGGCTAATTGCCACCCGGAGAGGATGTAGACATGTTTCTTTTTATTAGTTCCTTAGGCCCCACACCCACCCCCAAACAAATGAAGTTATCTGTGTTTCCGTTTACATGCTTAAAAAAATGGTGGAAAGGCCGGTGGATGTTGGTTGTTGGATTTTTTTGTGTTTTTTTAAATTCATGAACATAATAATATTATGTGTTAAGTAGAGTAATTAATGCTTTTCTTTTCATATATGGTCATGTTTAGAGTTTATCATACATTTATTAAAAAGACAGTCTAAAAGACTTTTGAATGAGGAAATGCAGTTCCAGTGTTATTTAAGATTTTTGCAGGAACAATATCTAGTCACAGCTATCATGATATCGGAAAGGTGACCGGAAAAGGCCAAGAGGTACGAAATAAACAACCAGAAATGATCGAAAAAAATTTTTGGAGTCGGCAATTGACAGTACAGTGTATGCAAAGTTTATGTAAATGCTTCCACATACAAACATAATTGATAGTACAGTGTATGCAAAGTTTATGTAAATAATTCCACATACATGCATTATTGATAGTACAGTGTATGCAAAATTTATGTAAATGATTCCACATACACGCAGTATTGATAGTATAGCGTATGCAAAATTTATGTAAATGATTCCACATACAAGCATAATTGATAGTACAGTGTATGCAAAGTTTATGTAAATGATTCCACATACATGCAGTATTGATAGTACAGTGTATGCAAAATTTATGTAAATGATTCCATGTTCACGCGGTATTGATAGTACAGCGTATAAAAAATTTATATAAATGATTCCATGTTCACGCGGTATTGATAGTATTGCGTATACAAAATTTATATAAATGATTTCACATATATGCATTATTGACAGTACATTGTATGCAAAGTTTATGTAAATGATTCCACATACACGCACTACACTTTGTAAATCCCGGACATAAATGAACTATGGAAATCCTTAATGGGTGTATCTACAAATATAGCTGTTTAAAGTGACTGTTTAGGTGGGAGCGTATACTCTGACCACTCTATTTTCCCAACTCTGTATAAGATGCCCGTTTACAAGTGTCAGATGCTCGTTTAACAGCACCAGATGCTCGTTTACCAGCACCAGATGCTCGTTTACCAGCACCAGATGCTCGTTTACCAGCACCAGATGCTCGTTTACCAGCACCAGAAGCTCGTTTACCAGCACCAGATGATTGTTTACCAGCACCAGAAGCTCGTTTACCAGCACCAGATGATTGTTTACCAGCACCAGATGATTGTTTACCATCGTCAGATGCTTGTTTACCAGCACCAGATTGTTATTTAACAGCACCAAATGCTTGTTTACCAGCACCAGATGATTGTTTACCAGCACCAGATATTTACTGTGAGGCGGTCCGTCGTCGGATCGATCCTTCTCAGAGGACCAATTTGCAGTTTGGACTATTTTCCGTTCCAACCAGTGGTCCACAACTGGTTCATCAAAGGCCGTGGAGTGTGCTGTCCTGTCTGTAGGACAGTGCATATAATATACCCCTTGCTGCTTATCGGAAAGAGTAGCCTATGTGGCTACATCGGGTTTTCTCTACATAAATATGTCAGAATGACCATTTAATTGATGCCCAATACTCAATGATGAGATAAAAATCAATGTGAACTAGAGTCGTCGTTAAATAAAACAAACTTTACTTTTTTCCTAACTACTAATAACCTAGCCATCCAATTTTCGTTGTATCGTATATACAAACACATTTTTTTTGTAGTTTATCTTTAATAAACATTTTATAACCAATTTACTTTCTTTTTTTTTTGAAATTTTATACAGTAGGCCCGGACTTTAATTTAAATTTATACTTTTAATCATGTTTAAACTAATTTTATACACTTTAATTTACAAATTTAAACTTGTAATAATGTTAAAAACAATTTTATACACTTTAATTTACAAATTTATATTTGTAATCATGTTTAAACTAATTTTATACACTTTAATTTACAAATTTATACCTGTAATAACGTTAAATCAAATTTTATACACTTTAATTAACAAATTTATACTTGTAATCATATTAAATCTAATTTTATACAGTACTTTCATTTACAAATTTATACTTGTAATAATGTTAAATCTAATTTTATACAGTACTATAATTTACAAATTTATACTTGTAATCATGTTTAAACTAATTTTATACACTTTAATTTACAAATTTATACCTGTAATAATGTTAAATCTAATTTAATTGTATAAATATATAACTTACATCGACGTCAAGTTGTTTGCTATTGTATGTGGGTGCACAAGTTACTAAATGACACCAGTTTAGTAAAAATATCATCCAAATCCACGAATTTAACATCAGTGCAGAACATACATCCATCGTAAAGAATGACCCGGTTAGCGGTATTTACAGTATATTCATAACAGAGCACTTGAACCTGTCAAGTGTCGAGCACGTGACGAGTTCAAATCATTGACTCACTCATTCAGTCATGCGTATTGTAGTATACAATTAAAGTTATAATTATTCCTAGGTTTCATTAATATTTAGATAATATTATATCTATAAAACAAGCTGCGTACACCTCTTGGGGCGTATTCGAAACGCGAACACACCAATACAAAGGTGTATGCATATAGGTATTACCACACATAAATTATGATAATAATTATTGTTGATTACTTAGTATTGTACTGATTTATTTCGCCCCACGAGGAGTTCCGATATTGAAATTTTTAAAATGTCTTGCGTGATATGAAAACGATATCTAGTATAATAAATGCATGTAAGTTTCATTCGTAATCAATATTTAGACCACAAAGCCACTTAAATTTCGTAGGACTATGCCTTTAATGGGAAGATTGACTGTATGAGTCAAAAAAACTAAATTGTTCTATTCTGAAGCTGTCATTAGCATGAACACACCACTTTATTTGGAAACTTGCATTTTATGATTCAGTTTACAGGAAATCGCATTGAGATATAAAATTTAAAAAATCCTAATCAAAAACCTTCAACACCCTTCAAGATAGCTTATAAACTAATGAAAAATCGTCATTTAAAAAGCACTCGAAAATCGCGTTTGTAGTCATCTAAAATTAAAAATTGCACGTAGGAGAATGGCCCAGACTCAAATCAACAATGTATATATATATATTTCAGCGGAACTCTCAATCGTGTGGGGAGGATCCCCCACGCTCCCCATCCCCCACGGGTACGCGCCTGTATAGTATTAATTTTGTTATGGACAGCTGTACACGATACGGTATTAGAACAAAGTGGCTTTATTGCCCGGAAACTAACGGAAGCATGTATCAGACTGAGCGGTCACCAGCATCTGACCCCAGCACGTTTCTCTTCTTTTCAACTTTACATATAAAAAATTAATCCATAATTTTAACGCTTTTCTTTCGTGTTCAAATGAGCGGATCCAGGTCTGACATGGACAAGTGTGTGACAGAATAAGTGTATGCACAAAAAAAAACCAAAAAAAAAAAACCCCAACAACAACACTAAAATAAAATCACTTGTTTTCATTACAACCAATTCCTTTACAAACGTGACACACGTTATGCGTTGAGAGTTTTGTTTGTAATTAACGTATTATATTTAGTCAAAAATTATTTATGCAGTTGGTTTTCAGTTTGAGCGAGGTAGTGCCGTTTAAGTAGTTGTTGGTTGTATTTATTTTCGTGCTTATATCCAATTAAGGTTCAAACACGCTGTCCTGTAAACTCAGCTTCATGTGCTGTCCGTTCAGGACAGAGGTTAGTGTTGGTAGGAGAGACGAAACCCGCTGCCGCCACACTAATGCGGCTACTCTTATCGATAAACAGCGAGGGATCTTTTGTATGCACTATCGCACAGACAGAATAGAACATACCACGACCTTTGTTAAACCAGTTGTGAATCACTGGTCGGTGTAACCTACCCACTAAGCCTTGAGGAGCACTCACTCTGGGTTGGAGCCGATAATGTGATTAAAATTCCCATGCCTCGACTGAGATTTGATCCCAGTACCTACCAGCCATGTGTCCGATAGCTTAGCAACTGCGCCACGGAGGCCGGTCTGTTTAGGTAGTTGTTAATAACACAATATATATATATATATATTACAAGGAAAGACATTCTTCATTTCCTGTACTATATGTATAGCTGTAACAGGCGCTGATTAAACATAAAGCAATTAGTCCTAACGCTTTGACTGTTGCTCAACATCCTTGGTTGGTTAAACAATGAACGCAGAAAAAGCAGGGGCGTTAGAACGAAATTCATATTAGGGGAGGAGGTGGGGGGCGTTGGGCTGCTCCCGTTTCTGAACATCAGAATTTGCCGGTAAATAATTTAACAATGAATAAGAACATATATGCTCTATCTCACAGACATACCACGGCCTTTGATAAACCTGAAGTGGACCACTAGTAGGTGTAAGTGATTTACTCCTACCCACTGAGCCTCGCGGAGCACTCACTCTGGGTTGGAGCCAATACCGTCATTAAAAATCTTATGCCTCGACTGAGATTTGATCCCTCGGCTCCAACGCCCCTTAATATGCATTTTTCCCACATAGACGTTTGATACATAAAGCCTGGGCCACTGGCTAACACAGAAAAACAACATCCAATCTACGAACAGAAACACGTAAAGGCATAGTCCCACAGCATTTAAAGGGCTTTGTCGGCTAAACGAATGAAACTTACATGTATTTGTTAGACTAGATTTCGTTTTCACATCACGCAAGACATTTTAACTGAACCATGGTATAGGGAATTCCATGTCGAGTCGATCGATATTTTTTTCACATTTAAACATATCTGATTTCAAGATCGGAACTCCTCGTGTGTCGAAATAAGTTGGTACGAAATATTTTTGCATCTACAAATATTCAGAAGTTTTGAAATAACGGCTAACGAAGGAATAATCTTCACTTGACTCGCAATATATACGTCACACCTTCAATGGAAAAAAAACCGTTATTTTGTTTTTCGATTTATTTGTTCGTGAGCATAATTCATTATTATTTATAAAATATTGATAATAAGCGAGATGCGGTGGTTACGCAAGTAGTTGAATAAAGCATTTCTATGGACAAATCAAATGTTTATATTTAAAATTAATTCTTTGTTTGGAAATTAATTAGGTCAAGGGTACGTGGAACTATGCGTTCAATGTAAGATTTTTATTAATAAAAAATGTATAAGATACCATAGCTTTGTCAAAAAACTGGGTAATTAATGTTATACACATAACGTGGAATGGTCCTATAGAGTAACTATATTTTATTGTTGTCAGTGAACGCTGCTACATGTGAGTTCAAGAATCGACTCAGAGACAAATGGTATTTCGTGGGTCAGAACAAAAACTCGTATCTTCGAATCCGACAGACGGCAATCCAGTTTCGAGTAGGTCGCCACGACAGAATTCGCTTTAAATGTGTGCGAAACAGAGGCAACATCTACCTTGTAAAGTAAGTATAATATTCGTAGTAAAGTAAAACAATATTCTGCTTTGTAAAGTTGAAAGGTTGATGAAGCTTACGCATTTTGTTAAATGGATATGCTTACCGCATATTATGGTTACCTTTGCATTACTAACAAAACAATGGTGTCATTTACAACAATTCGTCGCTGCGTTGACGAAGGGGCGAATATGCAATTTTGCCTTGTTGTCTAAAATTAATTAATTAATTAACTAATTAAAGGAGTGAAAGATAAAGTTGTTATTTTCAGAATCAAAACATACGGCCCTATTAACATGAAAAATCATTTTATGTCAATTTATAAAAAATTTAATATTCCCCCCTTCGTCAGAACAGCGACGAATTAACACTATTTTTTGTTCGTACAAACCATACGCTGGGAGTAAGGGGAAGTACGAATTTAAATTAATCATTAAAAATGTCAAATGAAATCCCCTAATCCCAAATACACATTTTATACGTACGGATTTAGGATATACATAAATATTGGCTATTGACTAAATAAACATAGATATTGGTTTTTGGTAGTCACACCGTGGACACGCCAGAAAAGCACTGGATGTTTATAAATCAATATTTAAATAAGAATTATTGTTAGTAATCTTTTTCAATTTTTTAAACAAACATTTTTTTATCTAAAAATACATTACGTGCCTTAACCCATAGGTGGCAGTCCTCATAAAGCTGATTTGGTACGTTTAATACATTTGGAATTGTTTTCAGATTGCCAGATTTGATGACACATGTCTGTAATCATCCTGAACAAAATCCTAGAGAGGATACTACCTTTTATAAACAAATTTGTGACTATTCTGAGGGTGTGTATTCTATTACCTGGAGTAAAAAAAAAAATGATATTCTTAGAGAGGAACTGTCCCTTGTCCCATCTGAATCCCCCCCCTCCTCCCGGAGAGTACGGCCCTGTCAGGATAATGTGTATTATATAATGTGCACTAATCTTAGTAAATAAACCTATAACAGATCTTCAGGAAAGATCAACCTAGCTTGCACCGACTACTTATATGGTCTATTACGCAAGTGGACACTTGGACCATCTTGTGACGCGCTATCTGACACTTTGGATTGTATCACCTGTCCAAACATTTGATGCAGGTCATTGACAAGTTCACGCCTGTTCTATTAACTGTTCAGTGATCAGTCAAGTCAAAATGACATCATATGTGTGTGTATTCAAAGATTTGACACACTGTAATATATTTTTTGTTAATATAGTTTCTTTTTACTTTTTGTCTTGAAAATATTTTTGTTCAGAATATCCATGTTCGAATGAAGTTCTGGTTGTCTCGATGTTTGTAATAGTTCATAGTAAACGAAACACAAAATGATAGTTTCTAGAAACCATCGTAAGGTCAGGGACATTATAAACACTAGGACAAATCAGACACGTGTTTAATTATTATATGAAAATGAATATTTTAAATATAAGAAAATATGAAATTTATTCAGTATTGCCTTTGGCCCAAAATACATAAAGGCCGTCTCAAAAGGAGCATATAAAAGACCCTTTGTTACTAATCGAAAAAAGTAACTTATGTGGCAGAGCCACCACATCTTACCACTAGTTGAAAACTATCATTTTTACAGCTTAGGTCAAAAAATAAACCTGTTTTTCTGGTAAGATGTGACCGACCCCATTTTAATAGCTGCAACTAGATATTATTCCTGCAAAAATCCGAGATAACACTGGAACTGCATTTGCTCATTAAAAATTCTTTTAGACTGCCTTTTTAATAAATGTATGATAAACTCTAAACTTGACCATATGTGAAAAGTAAAGCATTAATTACTCAACTTCAAACATAATATTATTTTCATGATTTAAAAAAATAATAATGATAAAAAATACACCGACCTACCGACCCTATTTTTTTAGCATGTAATAGGAAACAGGTATTTTTTTGTTTTGGCCTTATAATTATCAATTCCTGTTTTGGCACAATGTCCTCAAACTCTAGTGTCCCTTCTTGCTAGTTTGTGGTTATATAGAAGAATCAAAATTTTATATTTATCCACTGTATGACCCCCAATAGCCAATGTCTATTTTATTGTGCGGGGGGTCGTTAAACAAACAACCAATCAATCATATAGAAGAATGTTTACTTGCTAATAAATGGAGCAATTCTAGGTTCTGTTTAGAAATATAAATAAAATTACTTTATCTGGTTCTACATGCCGTGACCAGTTACAACTGACATAAAGCTTTTTGTTCAAATTAATCGAAAAAGCTAATATGGAGGCGACTGCATGTTTCCTTTCTCATATTACTATTAACCTCTGAGCCAGTTGAGTTGTATCCCAAGACACACGATAGCGTGCTTGAACCTTTTATTGATATTGATACTGATATTATGATATTGGTATTGATACTGATGCTGATTTTCATATGTAGAGCACTAAAGAAAGTTAAAATAAATCAATTCTGCTTGTATATATCCATTGGAGTAAATCCCGGGTGCGGTGGATACCCCACTCACATCTTTTGAACCGAGGATGCCTATATAATTATCACCTCCTCATTTTTTGCTTCAAATAATTGAAATTAAAATGTCGAAATAATAAGCTTTGTGGTCTTAGCACACATCTCTAAGTACACAGGGCGTCTATAATGTCGTCAATCCTGGGGAGGGAATAGAGGGGACACATACCCTACTTTTGGACGGGGGATGGTCCGTCCCCCACCCCTTCCAGGAAGAGATTTTCATCAGCCTGTAATTATGTATTAACCTCTGATACCATTAATTTTTGCCTTTTGCCATTTTGCGAGATATTACACTGACAGGCTTCCATATAATTGTAGTAAGCTGGGATTCCAAATGGACTTCTGTAAGTGGATACCAAAATTGGACGTAATGGGAGATTGGCGTCCTCTAGTCTGATGACGGGTTATACAAGATGCAGTTTATTTAAGAGAAAGACACTCGTAGCTTTGAAAAATGGAAATTATTGTACGAGTGATACTTGTTATTGATTGGTAGAAAAATTCAATATTCTATCGCTATTAGTATTGCCCCTGAGACGTTTATTTTCTAACTTGCAACAATGATTTGTAGTTTTAGTAATTTTTATGATAGATATATGTGATTGTTTTGGGTTTTTTTGCTGGTTATAACGTGTCACGGAGATGTGAGTGATGGTATTATCGATACCTTTCAATCGACCCAGAGTAGAACGTAGCTCAAAAACGATTGGTTGTTTAACGACACCTTAGCACATTGTTTTTTTTTCAGGTGCAATAAGGTGTCAGATGTATGGTTTTGCGATTTATGGTCTTTAGAAGAAACCCGTCACAGTCACATAGTCTATTTTTCCGATTAACAGCAAGAGATCTTTTATAATATGCGCTTTCCCACAGACAGGACATCATAAACCATGGCCTTTTATAAACCATTTGTGGACAACTGGTCTGTTCAAGTGGCGTAAACCTATCCACTGAGCTGGGGTTGATACTGGTATCGAGATTTGGTCCCGGTACCTATCAGCTTAACCAGTGTGCCACCGGGGCCGGTAACACAGCTCAGGGGTAGAGCGTCCGAGTCAAGTACGATGGGATGTCGGATCGATCCTGTTGAGTATTCTCCTTGGACTATTTCATGTTTCAATGGTCGTCAGCTGACAGATATGGATTCTTGGGAGTTCACAGTTGTATTTGAAAATAGCTTATCATTAACACTTTATCTCCTACCCACCCAGGATGATGTAAATCTTTGGAAATCACCCCCACGCTACACCTTTTCAAATTCTGAATACGTCATTTATTTGACCATGAACTGTTGTGGTATCTATTGCCCTGTCTGTGGGAAAGTGATGTCAAGTAGGGGAAGTATGTTCCAATCTTACACATGTATAATTTTGGTGGTTTTAAACTGAAAGCTATTAATACTGAGTATTATTATTCCTACAGAAAACCATTGTTTGAGCCAGGGATGGACGCTGTGTTGTGTATTGGATTTAGCTACATAGCTGACCACCCTGAAGCAGAATACAGCCTAGTCAGACTCATGGGTACGTATATAAGTATACCCCGTTATGAATTACCAGTAGTATTCTTGCTTTCAACCTATTCTAGTCAGACTCATGGGTACGTATATAAGTATACCCCGTTATGAATTACCAGTAGTATTCTTGCTTTCAACCTTTTCTAGTCAGACTCATGGGTACGTATATAAGTATACCCCGTTATGAATTACCACTAGTATTCTTGCTTTCAACCTTTTCTAGTCAGACTCATGCAGCCACCGCCACCCCCACTTATGAGCCTTTCTAAATGTTTGCTATTGTAACCAAAATATGATATAGAGTTTGTACCCGATCCGGCAGTGCCCCCACCCGCTCCCCACTCCCCAAATCGTTCTTATGGGCCTGTCACGGGTACGTATATAAGTAAAACCCGTTAGGAATTACCAGTAGTCTTCTAGCATTCAACCTTTCCTAGTCTTGTTAGTGGGAAATGGCATATAATATATACGTCGTTGCTAACTGAGAATGGTATGGTTCCATTAACGTGTAGAATATTAAAAATGTGTTTGAAACTAACAATAAACTAGGTAACTAATGGGTAAATTATACACGTATTTACAGAATCTATAAATATGCACGATAATGATAATGGTTATGGTTTGATAAGCATATATAATATTAACATCTATGTTCGAAATTAACAACACATGTTAACTAACCGGTAAAGTATATAGGCATTTATTTTACAAAATTGATAAAAAAATATATACACAATTCAATCAGGGATCTACATAATCATATTTTGAGTTGTATATATGGGTTACGTAACTTGTAATAAAACATGTTTACTATATCTTTACGTTTATAATGCATCATGTCCATTGGAGGGGTGGTATTTTATATGGGGTGGGGCAACTACACTAAAAGCACTAAAAGATTGCAAGATAGGCAAATAACTTGTAATTCTTTTCAAATATTTGCATTGCTTGTATGTTTTGTTATAAATATTATGTAATAAACTACGTTGTGTTAATACATACTAGTATGTACAAATGTAGGGGAGGTTTTTAATTTGTGTGTTGTTTTATAAAGGTATTAGACAAATAATTATATTCATACAACTTAGAATATTGTTTTCTGGAATGTTTAAATAAATTGTGTTCGTCAATTTGATTATAAAGGTCACATTGTTTAAAGGTTTCGTGTGTCTTAAAATGTTGTGTTTTTTTTTTTTGTTTTTTTTTTTAAATGTTATGATTAGGGAAGGGGTGTAAGGGGACTGGCAGTGGTCAGCAGTAAACTCCAGTCCTAAATGATAAGGATTGTGTACACTATTGACAGTTACAGACCATCTCTTATACTTAGTAAAACCAGTCGAACAAGCTCAGATGCAAAACATACGACAAAATCATTTATTAACCTAAATATGAGTGGAAACGTCTGACAACATTATGTCCATGTTGACTAGAAAAAAAAGATGTCACATTTCAAGTCAGAGTTGTAATACTGGCTATAACTGCGTAGTTTATAAAAGTTTTACCGAAAGCGTTGTCCGACCTTCCTCTGTCAGTGGTCATGCTTGTGGTACGTGCTATACTATTTCTGGGTATATGAATATAAAATACCCTTCACCTTTGAGGTCCATTTCTTGATGTGATAAGGAGTACCTGCATGTCTCACTGACTCAGAGCTGAGCCAGGCAAACAACTATACATGTTATTACTCAGAGCTGAGCCAGTGGGAGTCATCCAAGCTGGTTGGTGGTTGGTTGCATTTATTTTTGCGCTAATATCCAATTATAGTTCAAGCACGATGCTCTGAGCACAAACCTTAGCTTCCTGTACTGACTGTCCAGGACACAGGTTAGTATTACACAGACAGAATAGCACATACAACTGTCTTTGATAAACCCACCGTCAACAAACAAACGGAAATAATAATAATCAGAATAAAGCCCCCATGCTGTTAATCAAAAGGAGTAACATATGTGGCAGTTTATGTTTGGTACAGCATGAGTTGTAAAAACCCTATACTATAAAAACTAATACCAGATGAATAATCCGTGAGATGTCGCTAAACAAGCACTGGTTTTATTGGCCGTCATTTTGATACATGCTTAAACTATACAGTTTCACCTGACCTTTATTCGTGCAGTTTATTTGCTATGATAGTGAATGTTTTTTACATGTATGTACGATACTGATATATTATTTTAGTTTAGCTAATTAAATGGGCAGCCTCGTTGTTGAACAAAGTGGAAGTCCTCCAAAACATATTTTTGTTGAAATATACTGTAATTCAGGAAATTATTGCCTTTCAAAGAGCATATTCTCAATTAGATACATAGAACAAATTACTATCAATTAAAGCAATTTAGCACCAGAAATATGACAATTCTCAGTAAGCAATGATGTATAAGCAATAGACTGTTTGTTTTCATTCAGCACCAGGTCTTGGATCACACATCATGAGTCCACGGTTGTTAAGACATCGCACAAAATTAACCATCAACAATACCTGTCAGTTTGTACATGGAGGGGGAAGACGGCAATTTACCTTTATCAAGAGACGCAGTAAGTAGTACTAGATAACTAAATCTAAAACAATAATATTATCTTGTTTGAAAGCATATTTTTGCACAATGCAATCTAAGGGATCTGTAAGCAAAATCGTGATCGACCACACTTATGAATCATTCAAAACAGAGATGATAACAGATGTTTGCAAACGTTGACCATGTCAGGCCTCACAAATGGCACCCGATGTGTGCTCTTCCCCTGCTTACCTTGATGAACTTTCGTAAGATGTTACACATAGTTTTACTCATGTGTGGAGGGTAAGTAACACTAATTTTATTCAATGAACCGTCATCTTCATTCCAAATGGTTCATGACGACGCCTTCTCTGCATGCATCTGTTTGGCTGCAGTCTTTGAGGTGTGCCACGTCCAGATAAGCCATCCATTATAATCAAGTAATAAGTGTATCAGTGATGCCTCTTCAAATCTAATTAGCTTGATCCACTTTCCTTTCTATAAATACCATAACCAACAGTTTGCATTTCTGTCTCAATCGTTCACAGCAATTTTATTTGAGGTCATCATCTCTTGTATTGTGGGACTACTTTTCTATCATTCTTATGAGGATCCTTGCTGGAGTAAAGAGTATTTTTGGATTATTAATAGTTGGCAAAATGACAAATAGTTTGTATTTGGGGTAATTATTATTATTATTATTAAACATACTTTTTTATTTTATTAATTTATTTTGTTGTTGTTATAGTTTTACGAAACGTTCGAGATATTATTATAAAGAACTTTTCTTCAGAACCTGGTTGTCGTTTTCCGAAGAAGCTTCACGGTGATTGGAACTTCACATACCGCAAAGCTCGCCATCTGACAATAAATCTGAGAAATATGACAATCGTGATGCTGAGTGGCGAACACATCACCTTCCAGTGTTATACTAGAGATAATGGACTCTACCTTGTCAGGTAACCAGTCAATATTATTATCATATGTTATCATATTATCACTCGATCTCACTGAAATCCATTTCTTGGAGAGCGTTTATAAAAGATCATATTATATTATCAATATTTTCAAAAAGTGTAATGTAAGTTTGATTGTCATTGCATGACTTACATGGATAAACTATGGAGTGAAAAATATGTAATAAATATAGTGTCCTGAAAAAATATGTTTCGATTAGTTCTGTCAAAAGCAAAACTGGTGTTATTTCCAACAGTTGAGGTCAAATTCAAATGTTCAGCGTGCACTAATCTTGTGACGTTTCAGTGAAGTGATGACGCAGGCATTATTCACGAGCATAACACGTAATGCACGTATATAATACATGCGATTTCGCAATAAATACAGGTTGCGCTTATCTGCTGTTAACGTTTCAATATTGAAGCTGGTACTATAACTGCGCATTGAAAATAGAGGAAGGTACATAGTTCCTAAATAGTGTTATCAAACTTATCCCTAGACAGCTGTTTTGGTTTAACTTCATCTTGCAGCCATGCAATGCATCTTTCTATGTTTTTCAATGTTCAGCTGTTAATGAACTATTTTCTAAAACGAAATGTAAAAGCTACAAAAACACCACCTGTATTTATTGAGATATTTTGCATTCACAATACGTAATGCAAGCAATGCAGGCGTCTTGATTTCACAGAAAGATCACAAGACCAACAAATGCGCGACATTTAAAATTGACCTCGTTTTTAAAATGACTCAATTTTGCTTTTAACAGAATTAATCAAAATCATGTTTGCATGACTTTTACATTAATTTTGTATATGTCAGGCTAATATTTATTCTATGTCAGTCAATGTAAATCTTGGAATGCCAATCGAAATTACATTAGACTGATTTTGAAAAGACCAAAAATACCATGTGGCCTAATTGTTTTGAATTGTATATCATCCAATATATTATGGCAATATATTTCAAAGAGAACTAACATAATAATACTGTTATTGTTGGAGGTCACGATATTAGACGACAATTGAATAAATAAATGAAAGACATGACAATTATATGGCTGCTTTAAAAACTAATTTACTGCAGAATTACACTCGGTCTCTGAATTATAGGGGTTGCTTTACTGTGTTATGAAGACTAACGTATATCAAATTAGATGTAAAATAAAGGTTAAATAAATAACTTATGAGTATGTCACTTCATATATTTTTTAACAGAACTCGAGGTTTTAGAAAGACGGACAAGGATGGCGTCTTGTGTTTGAGAATTGAATCTTTACCAGATGATCCATTTTACAGCTTTGAAATGTCAAGACTGAATGGCAAGTTATTTTGTATTGTTTAGCAACATTCTAGTGCAGTCCCGTAGGAACGACATTGGGAGGGGGCGGGGGGGGGGCACTGACGGATCGGGTACAAACTATAT
>JAULBS010101002.1:0-15000 GCA_032355785.1 Symmetromphalus regularis
ACACACACACACACACACACACACACACACACACACACACACACACACACACACACACACACACATATACACACACAAGCATGCAAACACAAAAGTAAAAAATCATGATCATGACGGACCTTAACTTCTTTGAGTGACTATATAATTTTACATAAAGTGTTTGTTTCATACATAATGAATGAACGAATGTGCAGTTCTTTTTGTAAAGTATTTTCGTTTTTATCCTGTATATATGTTTGTTTTATATATTGTCTGTACATAATTATTTAATGATATATTTAGTTAACGAGCTAGTGGTAATGTGTAGTTTCTTAATACCTCCTATTGTGATAGTAATCGAAGAGTCTGAGTTGTGTTCAAGAGGGCGGGCGCTCGTAAACAATTTGACTAGTTACCGTTGTCTTTAGTGTCGGGCATGTAAATCAGTCTAGCTCTTCCTCCTGATCACGCCACGTATTGCTGTTGAAAGTTGTTTCGGTAATCTTCGGATGTGAATTGTTTTCATTGTGGGGGTCAGCAGGTCCAAAATTATTTCCTAGTGTGCAGTAAGTATAAAAATAGTTACTTAAAATTTTATTTGTTTTGAAAAAAAAGAGGGAAATTGTAGCTTTTTGTTACTGCCCGTATAGGAATAACAGGCGTAAACGAGCAATTCCGGAGATTTCCGAAAGGATCAAAACATGTTTCGTCATCTGTAATTATTTCAATGGACAAAAATTCATTCATTTATACATGTAGTCTTGATAATATACTCAACCAAAAAAGAAAGTATGTATGCAATCAATAGTCATTTATTTCATAAACCAGACGACATTGATGGCAGAAATTCTGGAATTAGATAACCACACCATTCAAGAAGAGGTGTGTATGTGTGTGAAGTAATATCACAAGTTGCGTACGCACAGTGGTTTTTGATTATGGTGAAATGGCACATTAAGAATATTCAATATTTCAACATGCATACTTTCTTTTTCCATTGGGTATATGTGTATAAAATCACTTTTGATATTTAATAATAAAAAATAGATTTGATTAAACACTGGTGTTCTGGTTGTACTGTTTAGATGATGAAAAGAAAAGATCTTTCGCGGTCTGTGAAGTATGACTAAATATGGTAAGAACTATTCGACGGTTATCATGGTCATTTCGAGGAAAAAATTCTTTTTAGTCGTGTGCATCTTCATTTTATTAAACCACGGAGATGTCTTAGCAGGGCCGGCGCAGCTGGGGGTGATAAGGGGACATTTGCCCCCCCCCACCCCCACCCTAATAATCTGCATATTGGCTGAAAGGGTACACAGCAAAAATAGCCACATGTGTTTCATATGTAAACTGGTGACATATGTTAAACATATATTGAACATACATTTTGTTAAACACGTTTGAAAACATATGTTTCACATATGTTTCTTTAAGCATATGTTTTACAGAACGCATGTTTAACGTACGTTTGACATATGAGTGTTTATGGTGTTTCTTTCCCTCGTACTAGTAATCAACAAGATGTTCTTAGCAAATATTCTTAGCAGTCTAAAGTAATTAGAAAAGTGGCCTTTATAGGATTTTAGGTGTACTTGATTCAGAAATATATAATGAATATTTAAAAAATCAAATTAAATATACCTTACTTAGCAACCAAGACGGTGTCCATAGCAACAGTGAAACTTATAAATATCTCCAGGGCCTCTTTTTGATTAAAAAAAAATCTTAAATTTCCTTTTACTCTTCATTCCTATGGAACCCGTTACCGAGGTGAATTAATGGGCACAGTATAGTATAGGATGTAGTGGCTGGGGGAATAACGTAGCTAGAGGGATCAGTGAGGATAACGCCCACCATCCCCCATGCCCCCCCCCCTCCCCGCAATCAACTTTTATATTTGACCGTCTTGCAATCATATTAATGTTTTCTTTGCATTTGTCCCCCACACCCAATATAAAATCCCCCCACCCCGGCAAAAACAAATACTGGCTACCCCAAAAGCGGGGAGTCATAGGCATCCAAACCTCACTTTCGGCTACCAGTTTTAAAATGTTCACCATTATAATTTATAATGCTCACTGGCGTAGGAAGCAGAGGGGCAAGGGGGCATTTTCTAATGTAAAAATATGTATGTGTCTGTGTGTGTTCCCCACACACTTGTTGCACCTTCCTACTCCACTGATGCTGTATATACAAACAGGATGCAAACTATTAGCATTAAGATGACCTAATATTGTATACTAACAACCGTTCCAACCAGTGGTCCACAACTGGTTAATCAAAAGCCGTGGTATGTGTTGTGCTGTCTGTGGGACGGTGCGTAGAAAAGACCCCTTGCTGCTTATCGGAAAGAATAGCGGGTTTCCTGTAAATAAATATGTTAGAATTACTATGTGATTGATGTCCAAGTGATTGATGTCCAACAGCGGATGATAAGATAAAAATCTAGAGGCGTCGTTAAATAAAACAAATCTTACTTTGTATACAAACAACATGCATGATAAAAGTCAAAAGGTTTCAAGCGGGCCCGTTCTTAACTGGCAAAATTATAATTTTTATATAGAAGAAGAAGAAGAAGAAGAAGAAAAAAGAGCAGCAGGAGTTAAAAGGAGGAGGAGATAAATTTATTACCAATATATGGACCCATATTGGTGGAGCTAACATTATATGAATACGAAAACAAAATGGTAACAATTACTAAAAGCAGGCATTCAAAATTTTCATACAAAAATAAAATAAAAGTTAGCTACAAAAGCAACTTTTTGACATCTGTATATAATAATAGGTCATAAATGGAAATATAGTTTGCTATCTCAGTAGACCCATTTGCAGTTTGGGTTTTTTCCGTTTCAACCAGTGGTCCACAACTAGTTTATCAAAGACCGTGGTATGTGATGTCCTGTCTGTGGGTCAGTGCATATAAAAAAAAAGTGTTGCTTATCGGAAAGGCTGGCCTAAGTTGCGGTAGCGGGTTTCCTCTAAATAAATATGTCAGAATAATCAGACATCCAATAGCCGATGATAAGATAAAAATCAATGTGCTCTAGAGGCGTCATTAAATAAAACAAACTACTTTTCCAGGAATAATCGAAACTCATATTTGATGATTAAAAAAAATAATAATAATAAAAATAAAAGAAGGGTATTTTTATATTATTATTATTTCTGCTTTCTTTTGACTTGCACTTAATTATTCTGGGTATACATTCCTCTTCTTTTAAAAACATTATATTATTATTTTCAGAAATAGAAATTCGGCGAGTCTTTATCTATACCGGGCCGTAACTAACATTATTTGTTATAATAAATCTGTTGACATCGCTTTGAAAGTACATGTAGTTACCATTATTTCTTTGAATGTAAATTGTTTGAGTCGCAAAGACAAATTCATTTAAATTCTGTAAACAGTTTCCAACCAGTCAATTTGCAATTATTATTAAATGGAAAAAGTTTATTAAATGATAACACAAATAAACAAATATTTCCACAACTTAACATGTTCATAAATATATCAAACAAACAAAACGATTTAATTTATTAATTGAATAATAATAATAATAAAAATAATATCCAACATATCTTTTAACCGAATTAAGTTGTGGCATCTTTAGATATTAATCTGTCTGAGTGAAAAATGATTAAATTAATAATAAATAAATATATTAATATATCATTAAACTTTTTATTACTGTTCTGTCCCTTCTTTTTTCTTCCTTAATCTATATCTTACCTAATATTTATAGTACGAATGTTTTTACCTTTTCTTCCTTTCTATTAGAATTTTCCACTGTTAAATTTGAAAAAAAAATTATTGTTGTCGTCATCACTACTACTGTTATTATCCTTTTATATTATGTAATTAAGAGAGAGCCTCGTAAGGTAGATAACTTGTGCCCCAACCTTTTTTTTTAATATGAAATAAAATATATTTCAATCAATCAATCAACTAACACTTTATTCGTTGTGTGGGGTTAGCAAAGAAAATTTTCATGGGAACAATAGGGCTAAAAATTGTTGAAAGAAAGTTATTTTATGTTTAAAAAAAAAAAAATTAAAATATTTGATAAAACACTCGGGGTGGGGGGGGGGGTAACTAACATTTTACTAGGGGTCAGTGGTGGGTGCAAAAGAATATTTCCATGGGAACAAGAGGGCTAATCATTGTTGAATAAAAGTTATTTTATATTGGTTTTTATTTAAATGTTTGATAAAGCTCTGTGGTAACTAACATTTTATTTGGGGCCAGGGGGGTGGGGTGGCAAAGAATATTTCCAAGTGAACAAGAGAGATAAAAATTGATGCTTAAAAATTATTTTATGTTTTAAAAATAAAGTTTCATAGATTGTTTCTTATACATGTATATATTTTATATTTCTGATCTGCCTATTCGAATGTAGGCCTACTCAAAACAAAAGCACTTTTCTTCACTATATTTTTGTAAACGTAATGTGTATGGAATGTAGACGACCACCCCTTCCAATAAACGACAAATAAACTAACCCAGGTAAGTCACCAAGCGAACAAACCTCAAATCCAGTTACCTCCCTTAACACCTGCATACGCCACAACACTAAACATTTGCGACATTATTCGGGCGACAGGTGAAATGACCTAATAACGAACTACCTGAAACTGAAATTCCTGGTTTTGAAAAAACTATACGTATTTTAAAATGGGGAGGGTGACGGCATTTCTTGGCGTTGCTTGTGTCGCCGTTGCCGTTGGATTTATGGTGTTGGCGTTTGCGAGCCCTTACTGGGTGGAGTCGTGGGGGAAGTTCCAGGGACGCTTCGTGAAACTCGGCCTCTGGGAAGTCTGCTTCGATGACTACACGTTTTACAAGGATTACAAGGGGAAAAGATTCAAGGGCTGTTGGTACATCTTTTCAGACGCCATCAGACCAATATGGGAATGGATTTCGCCGCGTGAGTACACATTTAGTACTAATTATACCTGTATTAGTTACTTGTACAGGTGTGTTTATTATTAATAGCAGGTGACAAGAATCCAAGATGGCGGATATTTGACGACTTTTAAAATGTAAATATTAAACCAAATATTGAAAGTGTTTGATTCCATGATGCGCTTAACAGTATTTAAAGCAGGACTATAAGGAGCAAAGGAGAAAAGTCCTTATAATGCAACACCTCCCTAATTTTTTTTTAATTTTTTTTTTTTTTTTTATAAAATAAATTAATTAACAAAATACTCGTGCAACATAAAATATATTTTTTTTTGGTTAGAATAAGGTTATTCTAATGTGGTGTGGGTCTGGTTGAGATTAGGATTAGGGTCATCATTTATCTGGAATATTATGGAAAAACGACATGTAATAATATACTCTAATCCGAATTTAGTCTTAAAAAGTATTTAAATTTACTCAATTTAATCCCAACTTAAAATTAAAACAAAAAATCATATCTAAATAATTTGTAAAAATAATAGTAATAATAATGTTCAGGCGCGGATGGAGGATTTCTGAAAGGGGGGGGGTTCAAATGTGATGGGTGAATAGGACTGGGGGAGGTTAATTTTCACGTCCTTCTACTTGGAAAATATATGTTTAAAAAAACATTCTATAAAAGGGGGAGGGGGTTCCGGACCCTCTGGATCCGCTACTGATGTGGTTTTTTTTAAATTAAAAACATCAAATGTAATACAATGACGTTCTTGTGGAGAATCAATGTAATACAATGAAGTTCTTGTAGGGAATCAATGTAATATAATGTAGGTCTTGTAGGGAATCAATGTAATATAATGTAGGTCTTGTAGGGAATCAAAGTAATACAATATAGTTCTTGTAGGGAATCAATGTAATGTAGGTCTTGTAGGGAATCAATGTAATACAATGTTTTTTTTATTTTACAAAAGTTACTGTGGTAGTGCACCTTTAATTGAGTTAGTTTTTCTTGCAGCGTGGTTCATAGCGGTACAGGTGATGGTGAGCGCCACCTTGCTGTTTCAATCACTCGTGGCCATCTGTCTGATTCTATACGTCTTCAAGTTGTTCCCGCACTATCTCGAAACTGTTGTATTACAAGGGTCAGCCGGCATCATGTCAGTGTGTTGTAAGTATATCATACAATATAGTATTGGTGTTACGGCTACCTACAGTGTGTGTATATAGTGTGTGTTTGTTTGTCTGTGCCTGTTTGTTTGTCTGTGTGTGTAGTGGCGGATGCCTAAATCCATTCGAGGTGCGGGGGGTGGGGGTGCAGGGTGTGTGTGCAATGATAGTATGCTGATTCCTCGGATTCTTTAACGTTTTTGAAAAATATTTAAATTATATATATTTTTAAATGTTATTTAAATCGCAAAAGCTCCTGTCCCTAGATCCACCACTGATATATGTTTGTGTGCGTTCAATACACACACATATACAAGAGCTAAGTGATTGTTCATCTTCATGTATAATTATACACTTTCGTTAGCTATATATTCTATTTTTAATGGTTATCGTTTTCGTGTTGGTACATATACATATTCATGAGCTATAAACTGTTTTCATTGGTTCTCATCTTCATATAAATATATATATTCATTCTATTTTTAGTGGTGATCATTTTCATATCGGTATATACACATATTCATGAGCTATAAACTGTTTTCATTGGTTCTCATCTTCATATAATATATATTCATTCTATTTTTAGTGGTGATCATTTTCGTATCGGTATATATACATATTCATCAGCTATAAACTGTTTTCATTGGTTCTCATCTTCATATAATATATATTAATTCTATTTTTAGTGGTGATCATTTTTATATCGGTCGTTGTGTTCGGAATCAAGAAGGAGGATAGGCTATGGATTCCGCGACCTGACATGAACTTTCTGTCCTGGTCGTACGGCATGTGTTGCATGTCGGGAATCTTTAGCATCATCTCTGCTGTCTTTCTGTACAAAGGATCAAAGGAAGTGAAAGACGTCGACTACCCTCCTTATGGTTATCCACCACAACCCGTTTACCGAAGCTGAGCGAAACGGTAAACCCCCAAAAACTCACATACAAAATAATAACAAAGAAACTTTTTATTATTATTATTTTTTTTAACTGGGTTGTGACTTGGATTTGTACTGACTACATATATTAATTTAGTTGTGTCAATTTAATTTCTTTGGCTTTTTTATATGAATATCAATAACGCCACTGTTAAGCTGTTGTGGAAAGATATTCGTTTCCAAACCTAAAGATAAGCCTAATTTCTGTGTTAAGTTTATATATACATAAATTTATATATGATTGTGAATATAATGTATCATCAATATATATATATATATATATATATATATATAGTCAAACCTGTCTTAAGCAGCCACCCAAGGAAGTAAGAAAATGTGGCTTCTTAAATTATATTAAATTATCTGATTTAGGAGAAGATAAAGGTGGCTGTTCAAAACAAGTGGCTGTTTAATACAGGTTAAAATATATAAAAATAGCTGATCTGCGAGAATTTAAAGGTGGCTGTTCAACACAGGTGGCTGCATAATACAGGTGGCCACATTGGCAGGTTTGTCTATATAATATATTATTATATATGTTGAAGATAAATTTTATTCAAAATCCTAATTATTTTATTACTTTTTATTCCATATTTTAAATAAACACCCATTTTGAGCACTGTCTGTAAATTATACAGTATACAATGTATTTAATAAACTTTGTTCTCGTTTATTTCATGACCTTGAAAATCTACCTTGAAATTACTGATGGCTATCAAATGATATCATATAAAACAAATTACACCAAAATAAAATCCGTCCACCCTAAATAAAATGAGAACTACGAACATTTTCTTTTAATTGGCTTTATCTTAAAATATGCAATATTTTAACCATCCATTGGAAATAACTTTAATGTGTTTCAATATTAGAAGTTATATAATAGTTGTCTATATTCTTTATTGTTACGCAGTTATTTTCACCGATGTTATCTTTCAAGATAGTTTTAAATGGCCCTCCTGTTTTATTTTGTGATCTGCATGTTAATTATTTTTAAAACACACTGTTTTTTCTGTAATGTAAATAATTATGGTGCTCAGATGCAGGCCGAATTTATAAGGATGCATTTGCCCCTGGCCAGAGGGGCCCACACACTAAGGACTTCCTTCATTAAAAAAAGTAATAATTATAAAATTAGTTCTATTCATTTTTTTTATTTGTCAAGTAATTTAATTTTTATGATGAGGGGCACCCCAAGTCTAAAACCGGCCCTGCTCAGACGGCTGTATAAAGAAAATTGTTATGAAATTTAATACTGAAAGTGTAGTGCTTAGAAAGTAAGCTAGGATTGAATTGTAAATGGGAGGGGGGTGGGGGAGAAATATTTAAAATCTAACTCACCTCTCCCGCTGGATTGTATAAATGTTTCAATTAACCATAGTATGACCCCCAATAGGGTTTTGTGCTAGGAGGTCGTTAAATAAATAAATCTATTTCAAATATGTTGCTAAACATAAAACCACGATAAAAAAAAAATAGTTTGTCCTTCAGAACAATGTTCCACCTCGTTTTCAATGTTTGGACTAATTTTATTTGTCTTGAAAATAATATTTTTTTAAATTATTCTTCTTTTTATTATTTTAATCTGTAGAGAGGGAAATGAAATATTGTGTATAATTTATGTAAATATATAACATGTTCTTTATTGATATGTAGTCAAGCAATGTATCCGTTAAAATATGAAATTTCATGGCGGCCATTTTTCACATAATAGTCTAATCCACACTTAAAATGCAGATTTTATTGAAGTCCATCACTAATGTTACTTATAACATCTTTACAGATCTGTTTCATTTATTCAAACGTGAATAATTCACCTTTTGTGAGCTAAAAAAAGCTTTTCTATTTGCACTTTAGTGCGAAATTTACATTCTAGACATTTGGCGGGAATTTGCAGTTGCCTATTTCGCTTAACGGATACATTGCAGGTTATCGACATGTTTTGAATATATGTAATATACTTGAGATATTAATCAACATTCCATTTGTTTGGAATAGCAAGACTTCAACATTCCAATTGTAAATAAAATAAAAACATATCCATGTAGCAAGTTATAGCATAGAGAATGTAGACCTATTTTTAGTATTTTTTATAATGTTTGTATTTTACTTGCCAATAAAATAATCCGTTAATTTTTGGAGTACACAGGGCCGGCGCACCCGGAGGGGGCAGGAGAACCTTTGTCCCACCCAATTATTTGCGGGGTACTTTTTTACGAGAATATTAACATTTATTGAGTACGTTGTAGGCGCCCTTGAAATGACTGATAGCGCCCCTATTGTGTCCCCCCTCTATATTTAAACGATAGCACCGGCCCTGGTACATTGTAATGAATGAGTGAATTTTAACTTATTTATTGGTTAAAATTAATAGCTTAATATGATTGTGTGAAGTGTTTTTGAGGATGGTAAATGGTTTTTGGAGTAAAATTAATCTTGTATGGATATCAATGTGAAATTGTAGTTACAATAATATTAGAAATTAGAAAACTTATCCAACGATTATGAGTTCGTTTAATGACCACTCCCACCCCCAGCACAAAAAATAAATATCGGCTATTGGTGGGACTTATCTAACAATTTAGCCTTTTTATTGTTATTATTATTATTTTTTTCTTTTGCACGTGATTAAGATTTAAATCCATTTTTTTTTTCATTATCACGAGCTCATAAAACATACTTTTTTTTCCCGGACCCCCTACCTCCCCCCCCCCCCAAAATAAAGCTTACAAACTGAAGAGGGGAAAAAAAATCGAAATAGTATTATTGTCTTTTTTTATTTCTAAAGGGTATATGTCCCTTCTAAAGGGTATATGTCCCTTTAACTCCCTCCCAAAGTTCGTTTTGTACGCTCGTGAAAATGATGAATTCTTTTCAAACTTTGAAAAAGATGAAAATGTTTCTAAGACTCGAGAACGCAAATTAATTGTTAATGGCATTCATATAATTAGTAGCAAGTGTTCTACACAATTTTAATGTAATTTAAAAAAAATGGTTAGTGTAATTTAATATTACACTAGATTTGTCTTGTTTTATCGTTATCATAACTGTACATTGTAAATTTCATAATAAACCTTTTTTTATATAGAAATGTTCTTGTGTTTTATTTATTGTTATTGGAAGTGGGGCGCATTTCAGTGGTAGGTCTTACTGTTGAAGGCATCGAATTCTGAAGCTGAAGACAGTGGTTCAAAACCCGTTGGATGCTGGTTTACATTTGACTACGTGTCAAAATTAAAAAATGTTTAACATCCAAGACCCGATGATTAATAAATCAGTTTGCTCTAGTGATGTCGTTAAACAAAAACAATAATAAAAAAAAATACCTTTGAATACACTGGATCCATTTCTGGTTCCGGCTAAATGAAAAGTAAAGTAGTTTGTTTTAATTAACGACGCCTCTAGACGTTGTAGTGTTGATTAATGATATGCATTATACAATAGGGTACAGTTTTACCACGTACATTGTAGTATGCCATTTCTCATGCACATTGCAGTGTGCAGATTTACCATGTACATTGCAGTGTGCCATATCTCATGTACATTATAGTATACCATTTACATTATAGGGTACCAATTTATTATCCTCAATGTTGTGCCCATTAAATTATCATCCAGTGTACACATGTAGTATGCATACTAGTATCTTGGGTGAAATCTTTACCAACTGAGCAAAATACTACCCCACTAGTTCTGAACCAAGTTAGTTTTAACGTCTCTAGATCACATTGATTTTTATCTTTATCATCGGCTATCGGACGTCAATCAAATGGTCATTCTAACATTTATTTAGAGGAAACCCGCTGCCTCCGCATGGGCTACCATTTCCGATAAGCAGCAAAGGGTCTTTTACATGCACAATCCCACTGAAAGGACAGCACATACCTCAGCCTTTGATGAACCAGCTGCAATGCCAGACCGGGGTGGCCGTCTTCGCGTGGGGCTCGATCGTATCACCAAAGCTTCTTGGGTGAAATCTTTACTGATCAAGATCCTGCCCCACTAGTACTGAACCAAAAGTAAAGTTTGTTTTAACGATGCCTCTAGATAACATTGATTTTTATCTTATCACCGGCTATTGGACGTCAATCACATGGCCATTCTGACATATTAATTTAGAGAAAATCCACTTCCGCCACATGGGCTACTCTTTCTGATAAGCAGCAAGGTTTTTTCTTTTCTTATATGCACAGTCCCACAGAAAGGACAGAACAAAACACAGCCTTTGATGAACCAATTGTGAGTACTGGACCAAGTTGCATGAGTGAAAATTTTAGCTTTTATGAAAGGAAGTCATTTTTTCTTAAACGCTTCAACCATATTGAAAAATGTGAGACGGACTTGGAAGAATTTAACAAAACAAATGTTTCTGCTTCATCAATTTATAAAATTGATCTTTATTGTACAAAATAAGATCCTACACCTGCCACTGTGAAAAATTAATTAATGCAGGTGAGAAGGACCAGATACCAATATCAAATAATCTGATACGGTGTGGAATTATAAGATACAGGTATGAAATTAAACAAGTTATGGAATAACATAACTTCTACCACAAACTCTGACAACAGATGAAAGATAAATATTAACTAGCACTGAAATTATGGTTTTCATTAAATTTCAAGACAATGATTTACATATTTTTACATAACACTTATTAATATGAATACATTTGAGACATAAAGACGTACATTTTTATATACTTTACAAAATACAGGTCAATTCAAAAATAAATGAACACATTCAGAAATTTATTACTCAGCAGCTAGGTAAAATATGAATATGTATATTTAAAGGTGCATACTAAGCATTTGTAATAGAAATAACTGACAGATACTTTATAAATTGGTTTTACATTATAGATGTTCTTAAGTAACCTAGATAGAAATAAATTTTTGAGTGTTCAGTTCTTACTGAATTGCCCGATATTCAAGTTTATAATGCACCCGGCCCAGTATGACAATGAAATGTTTTGTTAACCCCTTTCTACCAGAGATTAGGAACGATAAATATCTTCTAGGTTTCACGAGATAGATGTCTGTTGACTGTGACACTTCACTTTCATGTGGAGAGATTCCCTAAACCCAGTCCATTTATATTTCTGTGTACACAAATAATTTGAAGTAAACTTCTTGCATTTTAGCCTTATCATTTGATAGTTTTGTCTTAACCAGTTTACACTTGATTATTAAAAACATTCTACGACTTTTTCAACGCATGATCCCATGACATTTCCATGGAATTTTCTTTAATTCTTGACAATATCAGAATATTACAAAGAATGATCATTTCTTTATTAATTATGCACATGCAAATCAAGAATTTTTATTTAAAAATAATTTTCTGGTCTCTTCTTGCATTATATATGAAAAAAGCAATTAGAGCGAAATTAAGTCCCACGACCCCAGCCAGGATCCTAAAACAGGCCTGTTGAAAGTTTATGAATGATAATTTCTTTCACAAAAGTTGAAGTTAGTTGAAGTTTTTGTTCATGCTAAAATTATAAAGTAACAGCACATTCAGTTCATTTTCTTACACAAAATAGAATGGGTTACCCAGAACATTTTAAGTGTACTTTATGTAAAATTTCAATTGTAAAAAGTCTGGTAAATGTTACCACAAAAGGGTTAACTTCTATGAAATGAAAACATGATGAATATATTGGACAGCACAAATAAATAAATTTTCACTGAAATACACACAATAACGTTGAAACAATACAAACACATTTTAGCAGTAACTGTACACTGTCATTACCCAAATTAAATTTGGTACTTGGATATAGCACAATATTCCTTCTCAACAAAAATGTCACCAAATATTTCACGAACAGTCCTTCAACAGAATTAACCAGAAACTGGTTCACACAATTCCCCCCTCCCAAACTTGGTACCCAATTGTTTGGTTACATGAATTATTCAGCAAGTATATTGCATTTTAAAAACTTATTTTGCCTCAATAAAGCTTGAAACTTTTAATTTCAAAATGCTATTTTCGCTACATAACCAGGGATAGAAACTTGCCTGTGGTACTAGTAGCCGTAAAAAGTTACTCATCCCAGTGAAAAATCAATAGTCCTCCCATTTTAAGTTTAAGATTGGGTTGATCCTAGCTGGCCTCCAGCAATTTTTACTGGCTTCTGGCATTAATTTCTATCCCCGCACATAACAGAATAATGGTTCATGTGGAATTCATGTCTTGTATTGCACCAACCTAGAGGTGATCATTCTTTGAGTACCGTAAAAGTGAATAAATGATTAGTTTTCATAATTTTAATGTTTTGAGGTTTTATCACTAGTATTATTGATGCCTCTGGGGTTCAGAAGAGATTATTTAAATTATAAATACATGTTTATAGCACAGGATACAACACGAGACTGATAAATAAAGACCCACATGCAAGAAACAGGTAACTCATAATTTCAATGTTTTAGACTTTTTTAATACTATTCAAACCAGCAAAAAAGTAAAATTTGTTTTATTTAACGACGCCTCTAGAACACATTGATTTTTATCTTATCATCGGTTATAGGACGTCAATCATATGGTAATTCTTACATATGTATTTAGAGGAAACCTGCTGCCACCACATAGGCTACTCTTTCCGATAAGCTGCAAGGGTTCTTTTATATGCACTGTCCCATAGACAGGACAGCACATACCACGGTCTTTGATGAACCAGTTGTGGACCACTGGTTGGAACGGAAAATAGCCCAAACTGCAAATGGATCCGACGACCGACTGGTTCACAGGCGGACACTACCATTTGAGCTACGATATGTCAATGAATTCATGAAGTAGGAAATATAATGTAATTTCACTATCCGTTATTTCGGTTTCGAAGATGGTAACTCGACAATTGAGCATTGACAACAGAGTGATGCATTACATGGCTATAAGAGGGTCGGGTAGGGGTGGATGATGGACAGAGTGGGATTTAGACCGGGGGGGGGCCTCAACATAGAAATTAAATTACTTGACAAATAAAAAAATTAACTAAAATTAACTAATTTTATAATCATTACATTTTTTTAATAAAGGAAATTCTTAGTCTGGAGGGCTTCTCTGGAAGGGGGGATCGGGGCAATTAATCCTGTTTGCCCCCTTATAAATTCGGTCCTGGTGAGGGGAATCTAACATATGTTGCCAAGACACTAGGTATTTTTCAAAACATTATTGGCAGAGATTGATAACGCTGTCAATCGATGCACCTCTCTGAGTTCTGAATTCTCCATTACTGACATACCATCTCCGAAATTCAAATGTGAACAATGCATAAACGCAACCTATATGTATTGTGAAATTGTAAATACAGCCAATAACATGAAGTCATTGAAACATGAGCCTCATTAGTCAAGTGGTAGGTCATCGGACTCTCAAGCTGGTTACAGTGGTTCAAAACTTGTCTACGTGTCAAAATAACCAAATGTTTGACATCCAATCATTGAAACATTACCAGATTAGAATATAGTGAACTTTTGAATTTTGAAATGACATCATTTTGTATTAAAAGAATTATTCAATACGAGATATTTGCGCGAATTTTGGATAAAATATTTAGTCAACATTATATAATATAAATGATAAAATGTCAGTCGAAATTATATTAAACACTTTCTGAAAACATCAGTTAAAATAGCATGTCACTTTTTATTTGGTTTGAGGAATATAATTATAAAGAAAATAGTTTCCAACCAAGCATAACCTAACTTGTTTATATTCCCAAGGACCAATATAGATGTTTCTCAGACTTTAAAATCGTGAAGATTTTTGGTGGTCATTAAAACAGAATAATGTTTGTATAATAAGTGACTGAGTTAGTAATTAATACTGCGCAGTTAAATGTTTCAAAAATTTATAATAAACAATCTATGTAGAACTACAATTCATCAATTAGTTAAATATTTATACTATTTATCTGAAAATTTCCAACAAATATAACTTAAATATTTTCCAGGATATCTCTTTTACATTATGTGCACGATGTGTTATATTGGCTTCTATCTGTATTGAA
>JAULBS010101013.1:0-16106 GCA_032355785.1 Symmetromphalus regularis
GCCACTTTGTAAGGTTTTCATTGTATATTCTATAAAACCTCTCTGATGGTCACACCCGTGACAGTGGAATTGCCCCATTGCTTAATGGATTATAAATAAGTATTAATATTACTATTAGACACTTATCATTTCGTTTTTTAAATAATGTTTCGCATTTATTTATTTAGATTGATGACACCGATAATTTAGTGCTCGGATGTTTCCGTAAAGATAATGTCCACGGAAAGTAAAGAAATATACCGGTACAGCACAAAAAGTGCCGGTACATACCATGGCAGAAAAAAATACCGGTAATACCGCACACCTCTATTAAATATATCAATAAAAATGACAACTCACTGTAAATGGGTGTTGAACATAATTATGGTGTTTTTTTTTCTATTATTTAGGTAGTTGTGTACTAAGTAACATAACTGAAGATAGATGAAAATAATGCAGTTGGCTGTGCTGATCTATGCATTACTGGTAGCACGTGGTATGTACAATAGACATATGCCTTCGCATTACTGATAGTAAGTGGTATGTACAAATTACAATAGACATGCCTTCGCATTACTGATAGCACGTGGTATGTACAGTAGACATACGTCTATGCATTACTGATAGTACGTGGTATGTACAGTAGACAAACGTCTCCACACATTACTGATAGCATGTGGTTTGTACAGTATACATACATTGTACATGTACATCTACACATTACTGATAGCACATGGTATGTACAGTATACATGTCTATGTATTACTGATAACACTTGGTATGTACAATAGATATATGTTTACACACATTACTGATAACATGTGGTATGTACAGTATACATACATTGTACATGTATGTCTACATCATTACTGATAGCACGTGGAATGTATAGTAGATATATGAACGCATTATTGATAGCATATGGTATGTACAATAGACATGTCTATGCATTACTGATAGCATGTGGTATGTACAATATACATACATGTACGTCTACACATTACTGATAGCATTTTGTATATACAGTTGTGAAATCTACACATTATTGATAGCACGTGGTATGTACAATAGATATGTCTCCAAACATTACTGATAGCATGTATGTACAGTAGATATAAATCTACACATTATTGATAGCACATGGTGTGTGTAGTAGACATGTGTTTACACATTATTGATACACATGGTATGTACAGGAGATGCACATCTACACATTACTGATAGCACTTGGGGTGTACAGTAGCCCTGTGTCAACACATTACAGATAGCATGTGGTATGTACAGTAAATATACATGTACATCTATGCATTATTGATAGCACATGGTATGTACAGTATACATACATTGTATGTATGCATTACTCAGTTTACTGATAGCATGTGGTATGTACAGTAGATATACATGTGCGTCTATGCATTATTGATAGCATGTGGTATGTACAGTAGATATACATCTGCGTCTATGCATTATTGATAGCATGTGGTATGTACAGTATACATTCATATATGCATTATTGATAGCATGTTGTATGTACAGTAGGTATACGTCTCTACACATATTGATAGCACATTGTACAGGCCTGGAAATAATTATTTTAGTCGAGCTGGTCAAAATGTCCAGCATCAGTCAATTTGTGCCGGACATAAAGAAAATGTTCCTCACACACAAGATGGTATATAATTTAGTTTTTATGGTATATGCTTATTATTATTTAATTTTTCACAATTTATTCAACATCAAGATGACGTTATACAGAAACGTTATTTTTACCAAAAGTTAAAACATGAGTGTAGGACAAAATGACTGACACAAATATCTGTGTGACTGTCAAATCTTCCAAAATGACAAATTTGTGCTGGTCAATGTCCTTGACCACCCACTTATTTCCAGGCTTGGTTGTATGTACAGCAACCCTCTGTTAAAATTTTTGTGTAGAAGTCCGATGGCGACTGGTTTTTGTTGTTTTAGGCACCAAATGAGTATTTAGGAGCCACATTGTGTGTGTGTGAGTGTGTCTGTCTGTCTGTCTGTCTGTCTGTCTGTCTGTCTATATAATCCTATTAATCTGGTAGCAGTCTTCATAAAATTAATTTTGGTACTTGGTTTTGGTGAAGACGTGGTTGCTAATTCTTCCGAAACATCCGGATGTTTCCGTTTTAGTGGCACACGTTTAAAAATTGGAAATATTTTTATTTTTTTTATTTTAAAGCAAGCAATAATCACCTTACACTGAACAATGAGAGAAATCTCAGTTTACAAAAGCAGAATTGCTAAACATAAATTACGTCGTAAATTTAATATATTACGCAAATGACCTGAATGTAACATACATGTAGTTAAGGTAATTAATTCTGGTGCTGTAATGATTAATTAAATATGGTCAAGTTTACATATTTATATTTTCAAACGGGCTAATATTCATAATAACATACGATTAAATACAAGCCTGGAAATAAGTGCCTGGCTACGGACGTTGTCAAGTACAAAATAGTCATTTTTCAAGTGTTGACAGTCTCAAATTTAATATTAGCAGTCATTTTGTCCAACACAAAATCAGCTGTTTTTGTTTCGAATCAGTTCGATGCTCTACATTAAAATACATATTTTAAGAAGTTTCTAGATCATACACGTGCCTATTACATATGCCTAGTGGTAACTGAACAATTGTCTGAATGCCACTGCGTTTACCCGGTAAAGGAGACAAAACAATTCATCTATTATACTTTGCATTACTGGAAGTAGTTCATCAAAACACCAGTGTTTTTTAGTTGAAAAATAAGTCCCAAAGGGACAAACAACTGCCTTTCAAACCTTTTGTAAGTGTGTACATGATACACAAAAGTATTTTACTTCATAACATTTGCAGCTTGGGCTATTTTCCATTCTAACCAGTGGTCCACAACTGGTTCATCAAAGGCCATAGTATGTGCTGTCCTGTCTGTGGGACAGTGCATATAAAAGACCCCTTGCTGCTTATCAAAAAGAGTAGCCAATGTATCGGCAGCGGGTTTCCTCTAATTACATGTCCAATAGCTGATGATAAGATAAAAATCAATGTGCTCTAGGGGCGTCGTTAAATAAAACAAACTTTACTTTTTCACTTCATAATGTTTTGTATTATATATGGTTGCTATGGTAACAAAAATCGTAACTGAAAAGTGCAAAAAAAAAAACTAAAAACGCATTAAAAAAAATCCTTATAGAAAATTTAATATGCAGTATATTTTCTTGAAATTTTATATAAAGATTAGGTCTTTCTTTTTATTTCCAAAATTATTTTCCTTTTTATTCTACAGTCCCTAGAAGAAACATTATTGTTAAAACTATGGGTCTGCCTGTGAACCGGTCGGTTGTCGGATCAATCCTTCTCAGTGGACCCATATGCAGTTTTGGCTATTTTCCGGTCCAGCCAGTAGTCCACAACTGGTTTATCAAAGGCCATGGTATGTGCTATCCTGTCTATGGGACGGTGCATATAAAAGACACCTTGCTGCTTATCGGAAAGAGTAGCCAATGTGACAGCAGCGGGTTTCCTCTAAATACATATGTCAGAATGACCACATGATTGACGTCCAATAGCAGCAGATAAGATTAAAAATCAATGTGCTCTAGAGGCGTCGTTAAATAAACTTGAAACTTTTTTTAGAAGACCCCCATTGCTGCCACATAGGCTACTTGATGAACCAGTTGTGGACCACTGGTTGAAACAAAAAATAGCCCAAACTGCAAATGGATCCATTGAAAAGAGTGAATCTCATGACCGACCGGTTCACAGGCAGACACTCTACTGTTTGAGCTACAGCCTACTCCTAACAGTTAATGATTAAACATGGTAGGGAGTCATCAACAAATAGTATTTTCATTTTGCTTTTTTAACTGTGATTCATGAGTGCATGCCATCAAAGTTTTGTATACACATCACAAGGACTCTGATTTGTACAAAGATTTAGATTAGCACACAAAATAACAAAAATCTTTAGCAGTAATATAAAATACAAAATAAATACATGATCAACATGACAGAACCAACAACAAAAAATATGATTTCTCAAAAATCTTGTTTCATCAATGCATGGCTTGACAATTTTATTTTCTAATTGACACTTTCTAATAGTTAATAATCTATCATTTCCCTTCTGCATAATGTTTACAGAAGAAACATGTTCATCATTTTCCCACTTGAGTAGATATAAAAATAGTTTTGAAATAAGTGCTACTCATATGGCATCATTAATTGGTCATTGGATATGTTGTTGGTCTGTGGGGATTAGCGATTACAAAGATTCAATGTTTTACTATAATTATAGCAGTTTTCTCGTTTAAACTAAGATACTAAGTGTCGTGGTGTGAGTAGTCAGACACCATGATAAGGAACAATATACAGTGTGGTGGGAGTACAAGTGGCAATGATTAGAGGATCAGACAGAAATGTAAGATTAATTCCTTGCCCATTCAGTATTCAGTTGAATGTGATGACACCAATGATGATATAATTTTAGCATTTGTTAGACATTTTAGAAGGACCACATAAACATTAAAATTAACAAATTTAAAAACTGTGCAGTTAGAGACATGGATAAAGTAAAGTTTGTTTTAATTAATGACGCCTCATGAGAACATTATAAGTTGTAGAAGCATCAGGAGGGGTATATGGCTTTTTATGCACCCGAAGGCGAGGAATAAAAAAACACACAGAGGGTGCATAAAAAGCCATATACCCCGAGAGATGCTTATACAACGAATTTATCTTGTCGACATGTTAATTAATCAAAGTAATGCAAGTGAATAACGATTAGTAATTTATTAACGAATCCGTAACACGGGAACGCGAAAGAAGTCACTTGACAGTGACGAAATAATTATAGTTCCATCGATAAAACAATTAATACAATAACACCACGACCGAGAATTAGGCTACGTTGCCAAGTTCAACACTGCATTTTGTAAATATGTATTACATAATTATATTTATCCTAAAACTTCCCCATGATATCCATGTCATAAACCCATTTGATCATTTTGTTCATCAACTCGTATAATAATGGTATGCAAATTTAAAGGTATATGCAAATTTGCAAGGTCGGTGGGAAATTAGACGGGACCTATTTAGCGATTACTTTAGGCCATAAACAAACCCATGAAAGAATTCATTTTACCATCGGAAATTGTTTTATTATTGACAAAACGGGTACAGGAAACATAATAGCAGATTTGGACAATTCAATCTTTAAGGTGAAAATAGATGCAACTGATTACGATGTACTTTTGCAGAATGGCCATCGTCGCATCGAATTGATCGATACCATCAGTGTCACCAAATTGTCAAACATGTTGTTATTTTGAATAATCACTTCTGGGCTTTAAATACTTACGTAAATATTTTAAACTTCTACATAATAATCACTTACAAACTTTAAAAGATGAGTTCTTTTTATTTATAAAGATTAATTATTAAGAGTTACTAGAGAACTATATCATGGCGTAGTGTATATCGTATGAGTGTAGCGAGAAGTCCAATCAGCTGATCGACAGCGACTCATATTAATCCGCGGTTATGCAGAATTCACTTTTTTTGTTTTTCTAAATATTGATATAATAAGCTATTTTATGAGAATTAGTGGATAAATAGAATTCGCTACTTGTTAGTTAATCGGTATTTGTGTCGGTAAACATACTTAATTGATTATGAAGTTTGTTTTTAATGTAATTGGGGTGGCAGTAGATTGTTGAACATTTTAGACGGGGTATAAGAACAATTGACTCCGCCTACAGGGAGATAAAGTTATTTGTCAACCGGCAAATAACCAATGGGATCAAAGAATTTTACATGGAGGCGATATAAATATATTTATACCCCACTTCCGTCCTCCTTGTCATGGTATCTTTTGTTTAAAGTGTAGGTGTATTATCCGACCTACCGGGACTCCACACGTCCTCGTACATTCTCCATTACATAGAAATCAAAGACAAACTAAAATAATTTTACTTATGAAGACGATATGTCCATCGACACCGTGAACCAGCTCTTTATCCTACTGCGCTAATCAATCGAGTTGGTAAAATGTGAATTAAAACTTCTAGTCAATCCTTTTGTTAGAGAGTAACACAAATTACGGAAAATAACGGAATTTAACGATGCTTTTCCGCATTTTCCTGTATAATACTGTCTTGAACATTCATGTGAAGTTTGTAGTTTAAAAACCTGGGCCCGAAATGGGAGCGTTTTTGTTTTCTCTCACAAATTTCAGCACTGTTGTGTTTATACAACGTAAACTTATTATTGCTATATTATAGCAGATTTGTAACAGTCGAATTTAATAACTCGACCGGAAGTGGGCGTATAAGTAAGTTATACCCACATTTATAAGTGTATCGGTGAATATCCTACAGTTGTGGTGGTGAGGACCTCAGGGGCGGCGCAGCCGTGGGGGCAGGGATGCCTTTGTACCCCACCCCTCCCACATTAATCTGCGTCGCCCTTTTTTGAGAATATTTACATTTAGTATGTTGTAGGCGCCATTCAAATGGCTTCCATATTCAGTCTTGCCCCTCCAATATTTAAAGGGCTGCGCCGGTGCTGTATCTACATGTGTTGGTATCAGGATAGCCATTCGTTGCATAGGGTTGGGTCACGACTACGGCATGAGGAAAAATTATTTTAATATCCCCTGAACCAATACGTTAATATCTATGATGTGCAAAAAGTAAAGTTCATTTTATTTAACGACGCCTCTAGAGCACATTGATTTTGATTTTATCATTGGCTATTAGACATCAAAGATATGGTCATTCTGACATTTTTCTTTAGAGAAAACCCGCTGCCGATACATAAGCTATTCTACCCTATAAACAGTAAGGTGTATTTTATATGCACTTTCCAACAGACAGGACAGCATATACAACCGCCTTTAATGTGCCAGTTGTTAAAGGCAAACTCTCACGGAATTTAAGGTTCTTAATGGTCTAAATCTTGATTACAAATGAAACTCACATGCATTTGTGATACTAGATCTCGCTTTCATACAACGCAAGACGTTTGAACTGAACCATGTTATTGGGAATTCCATGTTGAGTTTACGGTTTGTGATTTATGGTTCGTTACCGTAATTCAAATTTTTTTTTAAATATTTATTATAAGCGAGATGCAGTGGTTATGAAAGTAGTTGAATAAAGTATTTCTATTGACAAATTAAATGTTTAAACTTATAATTAATTATTTGTTTGAAAATTACTTAGTTTAGGGGTCTGTGAGAGTATGCCTTTAAAACAACAGTCAGTCAGAATGCCAGTAAATCTGGTTGTTTATTATTTATTTATTTGTTTATTTATTTACTTATATTTTTAAATACCGAGCATAACTAAAAACTCATCTTGTTAAATATCACGTGTATTCTCCTTTAAGCAGGACAGTTTCCTTTCTCGCTATGTTCTGAGAGAGTTCAGTTTACAATGCTGACATATGTCTGCAAGTATTAGTTTAATTTGTTGAATGATAGGTCACTCGGACTTGATTAGTAACAGGTTGTGTTCAGATCCTAGAGTTTGTTTTTGTTTCTTGTAGGTCTGATTAGAAACAGACTCAGGGTACACTCACTATAGCACAAGCCAACATTTTATTATGAATGGAGCATTGTCTCCCAAATCATATGTCCAGAACACTTCATAGTCTACGTTCAACCTTTTTCCACTCGCAGGTTTCAACAGACGACCATTTGGGTTGCAGTCTGCGCACGAGTCAAACCAAAATCCACTTTCAAACTGTTGTGCGCAGCTTCCGCCAGTCCATAGATCGTTGTCGACATCCGGTGTACTGAACTTTAGACCTCTCAACGGAAACAGGGAATCCCCTAATTCGTGAGATGGCTGACCAGTCGATGATGAAAAATCCATGCTGTAACCGTTGGTTTCGTCGCTTAAGTAGAAATTTTTGAAAGTCTGTTGGTAGCGGGTACCGTTTTTGAGATATACGAGAGATCTGAATCGAACATTACGATTTCTCACAATCTGATACATTTTCTCTAAACCCAGCCAGTGATCGTGTTCCAGAGATCCAAACCCATTACGATAATCTGTCCAGTTACGATTAAAATTTTCATTTCCGATCTGTTGACGTTGTACGTATGTTCTTCCTCCAAATTGCATTTGGCAATACACCGGAAATGACGTAGTAGAGTATGGCGGCTGAATGTTGTAAACGCCATTTGTGTATCGGTTTTCCGAGTTGAATCCTTCAGTGCAGTCTGTAATAGAAATATAGTACTTACTAGTCAAGAAACTTTAGTACTCACCAGTAAAGACAGTTTAGTACTCACCAGTAAAAACTGTTTTGTACTCACAAGTCAAGAAAATTTAGTACTCACCATTCAAGAAAGTTTAGTACTCACTAAAACGATTATTACTCACCAGTCAAGAAATATTATTACTCACCAGTCAAACAAGTTAAGTTTAGTACTCACCAGTCAAGAACGTTTAGTCACTAAAACGATTATTACTCACCAGTCAAACAAGTTTAGTACTCACCAGTCAAAAACGATTATTACTCACCAGTGAAATAAGTTAAGTACTCACCAGACAAGAAAGTTTAGTACTCGCTAGTGAAGAAGGTTTATTACTCACCAGTCAAGAAAGTTTATTACTCACCAGTCAAGAAAGTTTAGTACTAGCCAGTCAAGAAAGATTATTACTCACCAGTCAAACAAGTTTAGTACTCGCCAGTCAAGAAAGTTTAGTACTCACCAGTCAAGAAAGTTTATTACTCACCAGTCAAGAAAGTTTAGTACTCACCAGTCAAGAAAGTTTATTACTCGCCAGTCAAGAAAGTTTAGTACTCACCACTCAAGAAAGTTTATTACTCACCAGTCACCCGTTGTTCCCCTTCATGACAAATAAATTAATTCAGTTCAATTTTCGTGGGCTAAACTCTAATGTTGATGAATTAAGTATTTTAATTCAGAATCATAATTCTATTGCAGTTTGCTTTCAGGAAACATTTCTGAAGGAAACTGAAAACTGAGCTTTAGGGATAGTTTCCATTATTGTTAATGAAAACATTGCAGAGAGTTTTAGTAATTTAAAGACGAATTTACAAGTCATGGGTCTTCGAGTCACGGTTCATAAACTATATGTTTAGAGTATTTACCTCCAAGAAACAATTTCAGTTTTAACGCTAGAGATTTTCAAGATCTCATTGATCAACTTTCTACTCCTCTTATTCTTATGTGTTATTTTAATGGTTACCATACGACGTGAGCTATGACTGTATCCCTAAACCATGGTTTAACAACACAGTTAAAATGTAAAAAAGAGGGTATTGGAGAGGTTCAAATTAGAACTTACTAGGCACAAGCTCAATGATTATAAAATTGCTATAGCTAAAGCTCGTAGAGAGATTAGACAACGTAAGAAATCTTCTTCTTTTTTTTTTTTGAGAAATTCTCAAACTTCATCTATATCTATATGTTAAACCAAATGAAACGCATCCAGCAATACTTTTCGTCCGTCTCTTGTCTGTCAAAGACGCACATGTCACATCGCAATGTGACATAGTCAATGCACTGGCAGATATTTTTTCTTATAAATCTTCTGCTTTTTTTATACTTTTATTTCTATGAAAAATAAAGCTGAAAAGTAACGTATTAACTTTACATCTGGAAATACTGAGGTATAAAACGAGTTATTCTCTGTTGATGAGGTACGAGATACTCTTCACAGATCTCACGATACTGCATTAGCTCCAGATAAGATTCATTATCAACTTTTTAAACATTTACCTCATTCTTCTCTTTTGGTTGTTCTTAACATATTTAATAAAATTTGGGTTTCAAATGATTTTTTTTTTTTTTTGATTGGATGAAAGCAATTATTATTATTATTTCTTAGCCTGGGAATGATTCAACAAGTCCTTCCAGTTATTGTCCTAGTCCTGTTACAAGATGTATATGAAGAGCTTATTTGCAAAAGGGCTTACAGACCATTTAACAGTTTAAAAGAAAACGTCAATAAACAGAACAGGATGTAATCCTTTTTTAACTATTAGTGAACATTATGTAGTCCGTCACTGATGTGTGTATGCTGTTTTGAAACTCATTAGATTTGACTTTTTGTTATTTTGAAGCAAGGATTAATCACTATTAGTCAACGCATCAAACTAAATTTTGCAAAAAATAGATCTAAGCCGTTTCACAGTTGAGTTCTTCATATGTAAAACCATGGAGCGAATATATATATATATATCGTATAAAAAAAAAATAGTAATAATAATGTCTATTTTAAACAAAAATGAAAAAACAAGAATATTTATAATTTACCTGTCATGAGGCGTTCGCACCTGGTCCCAACATATCCACCCACACATATACATGTTCCATTCTCATCGTGTCCACCATGTAGACATTTTTCTAATTTCTAAAATAAAATGACACATAAGGTCACGTACAAAATACGTGTTTAGCATCCACTCATCTCAATTTTTTAGGTAGGGAAGGATGTTTTTATTTTTATTTTTTATTTTGTATGTAGAATGGTGGTGTACAGGAAGAAGAAAATTAACCATGGTATTCATGGTCAGAAGACATGATAGGAAAGTAAAGAAGACCAAAGACACTTCTAGCTAGAAATTGAACAAGTTAACATTAAAATTGCTATATAAAATCTTTTATCAAATGAAAGCTCATTTATATATATTTAACGCGACTATGTATTAAAACTGTGTAAACAGAACGGAACTTGTTTTTATTGTACTTTGTCCCATCTCAGGTGGAACCTGACTGACCACTGACTCTAGTCCTAGGGGATATATCACTGTCATCAGGATGAAGTTCGTCGGTGATTGCGCAATCACTACAATATGCGAGAAAACGTTGTTTTGAGAGTTTTAATACTTTATTTGAAGGGTGTATTGAAAAAAAAAAAAATGGAAGGTCGGGGGCATTTCTCAGGTCACCAGGGACGCGAAACAATTTTTTTTTTTTTTTTAATCTGGCCTAATGCTTTTTTGGAGGCAAATCGAAACATATGTTCTTTATAACCGAGTTCATGATAAGCCGAGTTATGTTGCCTGATTACCGACTAAGCTAAACGTTTAATGCTGATTCATACGAGAAGTCGTTCCTTTTGGAATGTTACCTAAACCGAAATTTAAAATAAAAATTCACGAAAATGGCGTTAAATATAGATTCAGCTTTATTTGTCGAGTTCACGTTTGGTAGGTCTTAATTATGTTTATCATTAATAATACTGAGAATGATTAGTGGTGCAACGATATGGCAAAAAAAAACAGAATTGCGATATATTGCGATACCGCAAACCCATATTGCAATACAGTTTGAGTAATTACCAAGATATGATAAAGTGATATTTAACATTTAATTTTATAACTTACTGTCATAGCCATAGGTTTTAAAAGATGGATACTGATTAGGTAGATATATTAATTTATTATATCGCGATACACGAAACCATATCGAATAAGTATTGCGCTCGACAAGTATTGCAATATACCGGTATAATGGTATATCGTTGCACCCCTAAAAATTATGATGATGATGATGATGATGATTGAGAAGAAGATGATAATGAAGATGAATACGAAGAAGAAGATGATGATAATGATGATGATGATGATAATGAAGGAGAAGAAGAAAATGATGATGATGACGATGAAGAAGAAGATGATAATAATGATAATGAAGATGATGACAAAGAAGATGATGATGATGATGATGAAGAAGAAGAAAATGATGATGACGATGATGATGAAGAAGAAGATGATAATAATGATGATGAGGAAGAAAATGATGAAGATGATAATGATGATGATGACGAAGAAGCTGATGATAATGATGATGATGAAGAAGAAGACTAAGAAGAAAATGATGATGATGATGATGACGATGATGATGAAGAAGAAGGTGGTAATGGTGGTGGCGGTGATGGTAGTGGTGTGCTACTGAATATGTAATCACACAACTAACTAATCTTGATATAATATCTACATACCTTGTCGAAGTGTTTGGCGTCTGCGTTTGTTGTCATGGTAACACAATCCGACGTAGATGATTGGTTGTTAAGATGGCATGTTAGAGACGATTTTTCAAAATGGAAGGACAAACAATTTTCCTGTGTAGAGCATTGAAAGGCGCAAGTTATTTTACTTTTAGCAGTGATAACCGAGTATGTATATTGCGGAATAAGTACCATCCCATTGCAAGCATTATTCTTGCTGTACAAGGTGAGTTCTGGATCCATACTATTTGTGAAACTCAGATGGATAAAATAATAAGGGATAAGAACGATGAAAACCATTCCGAAATTTCACAATAACTACCAAAATGGAGATAAATCTGAGATAGATTCAAATAAAATATATACTTTGAATTTGATTTACTGTATTAATAGTCAAATTTTACAGTTAATTCAATATATATATTAAATAAAAAAATGCATTAAAGGTTTTGATGAAGTAATGTTAAGAACCGATATGCACCAAACGCAACACCTTGTTTGCCTTCAGGGATAACGGCTGTAACTTTCGACAATGATGCCGATCTCTTGAAGAAACCAACCGAACTGCTATTACACATAGCATGCACGTACGACTGAAAGATTTACAAAGGAATTAACGATTTTCATTAACTTTCACGCCTTCTTATTTGACAAACGATAAATTAAAGTTATCGCGTCCATTAACTTAATATTATAATAGTAATCAAATACACAAATGCATCCACACGGATATTATATTCATTTTTTAACTCTGTGAATGTATTTGTGTAGTTTATTACGGTTCTTTATTACTATTAAGAAAAAAATATAATGAATATATAAAATATTTGATATTGATGTCCATATTATGTTGAGTATTTTGTTTATAAATATTCATATGTATGTGTATGTGTTATGGGTGCATGTATGTATGTGTCTGTGTGTGTGTGTCTGTATCCGTGTGTATGTATGTATGTAAGCATGTATGCTGTGTGTCTGTGTGTTGTGTGTGTTTGTGTGTAGCGTGTGTGTGTGTGTGTTTGTGTGTGTGTATGTGTGTATGTGTTTGTGTAGGTGTGTATGTATGTGTGTGTGTATGTGTGTGTGTGTATGTGTGTATGTGTGTGCGTGTGTAGGTGTGTATGTATATGTGTGTATGTGTGTGCACGTGTATGTGTGTGTGTGCGTGTGTTTGTGCTTTGATATCGCCGAATTCGTCCTGTGAAGGTCCGTTTATATAAAGAGCGAACACGAACGCGGACACAAACATTGCGACTTTCCGCACAAATCATCATTCACATATCAAGCGGTAATTCGGGCGGAAAGTCACAATGGTTGTCTAATAATTTAATATCATTTAACAATAAACTTAAAAAAACAAAACATTAATAGTTTCTGCTATCAACATTAATAGTTTCTGCTATCAACAGTTTTCATAACTTTTTACTTTTTGATATTTATGAGGACTGCCACTTTATCCATTTTGAATTGAAGTGACATATTTTGCTATTTTAACACTTACTTGTGATAAACAACGGAATATTAAACGATCCCAAAAACATATTGGCATAAGTAACTCCTCAATATCAACAGCGCATTGAAAATATAATTGTGTGAAAGGCTACTAAATGTTTCCTAAGGCTGAACACGGTCTCAAATTCATATATTAGGTAACACCAAGTCTATTAGTAAATTGTTGTAATTGGTTGTTTTGTTTGCATTTAACTAATAGTAATCACTTTGTATTTCAACACAAATATATTTGCTGAACTCATCAGTTCCTCTCACACAAGCTTTTAAGTACTTCGCTATGCAATTTTTATTTTATTTTTTTGGTATTATTATTATTATTGTTGCATTATTATTTTTTTATTATTATTATTATTGCATTATTATTATTATTATTATTATTATTGTATTATTATTATTATTGCATTATTATTCTTATTATTATTGCATTATTATTATTATTATTGCATTATTATTATTATTATTATTGCATTATTATTATTATTGAATTATTGTTATTAGTATTGCATTATTATTATTATTATTGAATTATTATTGCATTATTATTATTTTATTGCATTATTATTATTATTATTATTATTATTGCATTATTATTATTTTATTGCATTATTATTATTATTATTATTGCATTATTATTATTATTATTGCATTATTATTATTATTATCATCATCATTATTTTTGCAAGTGATTTCGTTGAGATTGTTTGCGTCTATATAACGGAGTGTATCCTCTTTTAAATGTAATACATGTCTATACAATTATTTTTGGAGGACTACCATTTTGTGCAACTATCATTATGGTGGTTGGTGGTGGTTGTATTTATTTTCGTGCTTATATCCAATTAAGGTTCAAGCACAACTCAGCTTCCTGTGCTGTCTCTCCAGGACAGAGGTTAGTGTTAGTAGGAGACACGAAACCCGCTGTTTTTTTCTATAAACAGCAATGGATCTTTTATATGCACTATCCCACGGACAGAATAGCACATACTATGGCCTTTGTTAAATCAGTTGTGAACCACTGGTCGGTGTAAGTGGTATACATATGCGGAGCACTCACTATGGGTTGGAGCCGATACTGAGATTAAAAATCCCATGCCTCGACTGAGATTTGATCTCAGTACCTACCAGCCTCGAGTCCGATAGTTTAACCACTGCGCCACGGAGGCCGGTAACTTTGATTATGCTCCATAAAACTAATTTCAAAATACAAAACTAAACCAAGCCAACTTGCAAATAATGGCTCTGATTGGCTGATAAGAAATAGTACGCGCGACCAATGGTGAAAAATTCGCTCCGGAGCCAATAGGAGCGACTTTCCTCGCAAACCGAAATTCAGGCGCGTTCGTGGTCGCCGTTGGTATAAACGCTTTCATTGAAATTACTTTTAATCAATCCAGTGTGAACGCCGCGTTCTCAAGACAAGACAAGACAAGAATTTATTTACTCTCGGGCCATTGCTCAACGGCGTAGGGGGAATATATACAAAATCAAACTGAGATATACACACGACAAGATGGTTGACCATAAAAGAATAAAACAGTAGAATCCTCTCAAATACATAGGAATTATTATAAAAAAAAAAATTGTTCTACCTGGTATAAAATAATAATAGTACATTTATCAAACAGTGATCTATTTTCTTATGCAATTAATCAGACATTACAAAAAGAAGCATATGCAATTGAAAGAAATTCTTTGTATACATACAAATGATCGTGTGCAGCAGAATATTATGCAAATAAAAGGGGTATGCTATTATCAGGAATGTAATTGAGCGGACTTAACTGTAACAATACAAATATGTTACTAATCCTGTACTATCTAGAATAAAATCAAAGCACATTTATCAAACAGAGATCACAAAATTTGTCAGAGAGCAGAAATATTCCTTTTGACTGTCACTATGTTACCTGGATTCTAATCTATAACAGAAGCAAAAAAATAAAATAATAAATAAATATTTTCTTATGCAGTTAACCACACATTACAAAGAAAGCGTATGCAATTAAAGGAAATTCTTTGTATTTAGTTGCATACGAATGGTTGTGTGCAGCAGAATATTATGCAAATAACAGGAATATGTTGTTATCAGGAATGCAATTAAGCGGTCGCGTTTGTGTTCGCTGTTGTATAAACAGACCTTTACTGTCTGTCGGGCGAAATCAGAGTCGCCTTGTAAAAACAGAGGCTACTTGTTTATCATCGACGAATGATCAATAATTGAAAGAAAGGAAGCTGTTAATTTAAGCCTTCCGGTTTAACTAACCTGGTACTTACTATCGCCGTTAACATGCGCATGTATATTATTATGTTAATTATACTTTTGCAAGTACGTGATTGGTCAGTTATGCGACAGCCTTCTTTTCTTTGAGTGACAGTGAAGGAATCAGTTATTACCTATATTAGTCTACATTTGCATACTATTGCATTAACCGGCCTCCGTGGCGCAGTGGTTAAGCTATCGGACTCCAGGCTGGTAGGTACTCAGTCGAGGCATGGGATTTTTAATCTCAGTATCGGCTCCAACCCAGAGTGAGTGCTCAGTGGGTAGGTGTATACCACTTACACCGACCAGTGTTCCACAACTGGTTTAACAAAGGCCGTGGTATGTGCTA
>JAULBS010101024.1:0-16102 GCA_032355785.1 Symmetromphalus regularis
AACTTAGTATTGTGATGACAAGCATATCGAGACTCCTAACTTCAGACTCCTAACTTAGTATTGTGATGACAAGCATATCGAGACTCCTAACTTCAGACTCCTAACTTAGTATTGTGATGACAAGCATACCGAGACTCGTAACTTCAGACTCCTAACTTAGTATTGTGATGACAAGCATACCGAGACTCCTAACTTCACTCCTAACTTAGTATTGTGATGACAAGCATACCGAGACTCGTAACTTCAGACTCCTAACTTAATATTGTGATGACAAGCATACCGAGACTCCTAACTTCAGACTCCTAACTTAGTATTGTGTATGAAGACAGAACTATTTATTGCAATATATGTCAGATTCAGTGTGCACACCATCACCCCGAATCTGCCTCTGAGTTGTATAAAGAAAAGCGTGTTATTAATTGTCAGACAGTCACGAACTGAGATGGGTAGGAACGCGGGTTCGAAAGCAAACAACGTGGTACCTCAGTCTTTATAGCGTTTTAATACACGTCAACACGACAAAAATGAATTAATTCCCTTCAACTGAAGTGACCTCCATAATAAATGAAAGGAAATAATCGGTTATTCAGCTGCTAATAGACGTAGAACATATTGTGTTTTGCAACACATCGTCTTTAGAGTAAACCCACTACCGCCACATAAGTTACTGTTTAAGCAGCAAAGGATATTTTATATACTCTTTCCCCAGTGGCGTAGGAACGAAATTCTTATGAGGGGGGGGTGGGGCTGCTAATACTAAGAAGCAACGGACTGTACCAAAAAACACAAGAATAACATTAAAATTTTAAATTATTGGAGGGCTACAGTCCCCCCCAGCCCCCCCCAGCTCCAAAGCCCCTGTATCAAACAAAGTTTTCCAACGTAGATGGACAACATTTAATTAAACAACATGGCGATTTTTCACTTGCGTAAGTCGTTTCAGGCATACAATTTATCACTCGCCTATACATTTTTCAGGCGTGTGATCTATTACTCGCCTGGATTTTTCAAAAATAAAGTTGGTGGTACATTAACTGTATGAGCTAAGTGTAAACAATACCATATCAAACTGGCACAGAAGTTGTTTAACCGGGATTATAATATTCAAGGATTTTTCGAAGCTTTTACAGTGGCAGATCCAGAAAATTCATTGGGGGGTGGGGGTGTCTGATACCCCCCCTCCAATATGATGCTCGATTCTTGAACGTTAATAAAATAATAATTAAAAAAAGTTATAATCGGAAAATTTAAGGGAGCCCCACTTACATCCGCCTCTATTTTAGTATAAAGATATTTTATGGAAGACATTCTGAGGTCATTTTACTGTATGGTGCATAACTAACTGAAATGTCTGAAGCAATATGGTATTTTGACCTTGTACATACGTTTTCAATATCTTGGTAAAAACAACGATCTTCATAACTAAGATCTTTTGTGTTGATGATCTTTAAAGTTCATTTAGTTCAGAGTATCAATGGTCCAAACGAGTTCATAATCGAGCGGGTTCCAAACAATGATGATACCAGATGTTATGTAAAGTAAAGTTTGTTTTATATAACGACACCTCTAGAGCACATTCATTTTTATATCATCGTCGGCTATTGGACGTTATACATATGGTTATTTTGACATATGTCTTTAGAAGAAACCCTTTGCCGCCACATAGGCTACTCCGTCCGATAAGCAGCAAGGGATCTTTTATAGGTACACTCCCACAGACAGGACAGCACATACCACGGCCTTTGATAAACCAATTGTGGACCACTGGTTGGAAAGGAAAATAACCCATACTGCAAATAGGTCCACTGATAAGGATCAATCCGACGACCGATCGTTTCACAGGCAGACACGCTACCGTTTGAGCTAGATCCCGCTCCGAGATTTTAGGTACCCTCATTCAGTTTGTTCACATACGCCCGCACACACACAACACAATTCTTGGATTCATCATAGACATTTCCATATTCTACGAATTGGGGTATTGAATTATAAAGTGCTAGACATTTTATCGAAACATTTCACTGAATACTTCTAAAACCTAAATCAGAACATATTATTTTGTTTTAATCATACACCAACTCCTATAATATTTTCTGGATTTGAAATTTTTTTAAAATTAAAAGTCACCTTACAGCGTTATTTCTGGACAAGAAAAATATGTAGTTTTTTGCCAAATAAGGAAGCAGAGGTGTAAACGCATAGTCCCACGGACAACTTGAACCTAATTAATTTCCAATCAAAGAATTAATTTTAAATATAAACATTTCATTTGTACATAGAAATACTTTATTCAACTACTTACATAACCACCGCATCTCGCTTATAATCAATATTTAAAAAATAATAATCATTAAATTCACGGACAAATAAATCGAAAAAACCAAAAACGTAGGTTTTTTTTCGTTGAAGATGTGACGAATATATTTCGAGTCGCGTGACGGGTATTCCCCCGCTAGCCGTTATTTTAAAATTTCTGAATATTTTTGTAGCTGCAAAAACATTTTGTATCAATTTATTTCGCCCCACGAGGAGTTCCAATCTAGAAATTTGAAATTTTTAATGTGAAAAAAAAAATCGATCATCTTATTGAATAAATGACATGGAATCCCCTATACCATGGTTCAGTTAAAATGTCTTGGGTGATATGAAAACGAGATCTAGTATACCAAATACATATAAGTTTCATTCGTAATCAATATTTAGACCACAACACCCCTTAAATTCTGTGGGACTATGCCTTTAATATATGCTAGAGCGAGATCAGCTCAAACGGTAGCGAGTCAGCATGTGAACCGGTCGATCGTCGGATCAATCCTTCTTAGGATACCCATTTGCAGTTTGGACTATTTTCCGTTCAAACCAGTGGTCCAGAACTGGTTCATCAAAGGTCGTGGTATGTGCTGTTCTTGCAGTTTATTGGAAAGAGTAGCCTATGTGGCTGCAGCGGGTTTCCTCTAAATGAATATGCCATAATGACCATACGATTGACATCCAATAGTCGGTAATGAGGTAAAAATCAATGTGCTCTAGAGGCGTCGTTAAATAAAACAAACTTTACTTTTAATATATGCTAACCTGTGAATAACTTTGAATTGATAATATATTTTAATCTTATAAAAGTACACTCGCTGAATAAAATGTATGCATATGTCTAATACATGTAAAGCAAGTATTTGTGTCATTTGCCTACGTCAGTAATATTTATGCCCAGCCTGGAGCACATGGCGACCTCTTGAGATCGATTTGCTTTGAAGGCGAATATTGATCCCGTTTTACAGCTTGTTCACCTCATCCAGGTGGCGGTCGACGTTAGTCCATGCAGTTGTGTCAGACAATTCCGTCCAATACCACCACCAATCTGCACAGCATATACAAGTTTTAAAATGTATCATAAAACACATATATTGTTCTTTTAGTTGCCCATGGGCACCGACGATAGTCTAGGACACCCTCCTAATGGTGAGGCTAGTAACGTGAGTAACTGGTCACAAAAGTTGTCCATAAACCAAACAAAAAACGGCAACGTTGGCAGTGATGGGGATATCGTCGTTGTCGTCGATGGTAAGTTATAATTTTAAACAATTTTTTTCTTCTTGATTTATGTTCTTGTAATTCACTAAGTTGTAAAATAATTATATTGATGACATAACAAAGTCGAAGCACTGGTATAAGAAACCAGATTCACTACATACTGGGCCCGGACGAATGAGTTAGGGTATATGTGTGCGACATGTATACATAACCTGTGTTTGACCAAACTTTTAAAATAAAACCTTCCTTTATTTCAGATTAATATGTTATAATTATATTATTAATAACTGCAGTGTTTAAAAAAAAGTATTTTGTAATACTTTGATACAAACTGGCTTGATCTATAGGAGTGGTGAGTAAATTGTACATACAGAAAGAGTGTGTATTGAGGTACCACTTTACGCCAAGAAGAAGAAGACCGTGCACTCAGATAACACTCTTACAGTCAGACTTTAAACACACGCGTTTTTATTGGGTACCTTCAAAATTCCTTTATTTAGTTTTTTTTTCTAAATAGTCTGACTCACTCTTTTTGTTTAGGCGAAATTGGTGATTGAAATTTGCTCCAAATCAATTTAAAAATTCATAGTAAAAAATCCTCGTTCAGACATTACTAAATTAATTAAATAAATAAATTGTCGTGGTAGGTGTTAGGTGTTAGCTGCTAAATTATAAAACATTGCACGCCTTATTTATTTTTTTTAACTTTTCCACCCCGGATTAGGTGGCTTCCTCATAAGACGCGGAATCCGGGGGGAGGGGGAGACATGCCCAAACCAATATGGAGGAGGGCATGCGCACAAATTGACTTGACTCAATATCAGCAACACGTTTGACCATGCCATTTACTGTGACGCTACTGTCCGATTGCAGTTCACTTATGTTCTAAAATAGCATCATGGTGAAATATCCATTCCAACAATATTCTTAATGCCCGTCATAAGAAATAATCCTAATGTATTTATCTTATTTAATTTTGAAGATGTTTACAATCAAACATCTCTGATTACACGGAAAATACATTAAAACGCAATAACATATTTGCCCTTTTATCAGAACTAAATGTAAATTCTATAAGAGTATATATAAATATAAGTATGTGTTGTATCTGCGAGATAAGCCCGTGGCATAAATCACATATTACATGGCATAGCTATGCAAATTTCCATGAAGAAAGTATGAACATTATATAATGATATGCAAATTACGGAACTAATTTTACGTCAAGTTTGCTTACAAGCAAAAATGTATATTTCTTTGTAAACAAACAGAAAATACAAATACTCATACAAATCATAAAAGTATACATATTAAACGCATACTCCCACGGACCCTTGACATAATTAATTTCCAAACAATTAATTTTAAATATAAATATTTCATTTGTCCATAGAAATACTTTATTCAACTACTTACATAATTACCGCATATCGCTTATTATCAATAGTTTAACAATAATAATAAATTATGCTCACGGACAAATAAATCGAAAAAATAATAACGCTTTTCTTTTTCCGTTTAAGGTGTGATGTATATATTTAGAGTCACGTGACGGGTATTCAGCAGTTAGCCTTTATTTTAAAATTTCTGAATATTTTTGTAGCTGGAAAAAGTTTCGTACCAATTTATTTTGTCCAACAAGGAGTTCTGATCTTGAAATTTTAAATTTTAAAATGTGAACAAAATCGATCGACTTGACATGGAATTCCCTCTACCATGGGTTCAGTTAAATTGCCTTGTGATATAAAAACGAGATCTAGAATAACAAATGCATTTGTAATCAATATTTAAACCACATAGCCCCTTAATAACTATAGTTACAAGTGATGGTACTAAGTGTGGCGCCAATATGATAGGAACACGTTTAATAGCACTGTTAATAACTACCTGATCTAAAACTGGACAGTTAAAATGTAAATACTATTTTAAATATTCTACCGATAATGTTTCACATACCGGGTGTTCACAAAAGACTTATAATACATATGAAACCAGTTTTGAAGGTTATATACCCCAAATCAAGCTCTATCAGCTCTACTGTCAAATTCTGTATGCACTACTAATGTGAGTGTCAGCTGTCTGCAAATACACGGCAGCCCCCTCCACGGCTTATACCCAATTTTGTTTTCAGTTTACCAATGTTGAAATATGCAATTTCACCAAATATCAGTTTAGTCAAATTTGAAATGTATATTGTTTTTATACGTATCACAAAAATGAAACCTAATATAATGATTTTACTATTTTAAACTTTTGTGATAATTGTCGAAAATTGTGAAGGTCCGATTGAATGAATTTCATCGTTTGTTGCGCGTTAAATTGGCAGAAATTGCTAGAAACAACTCAAACCACCATTTTGAATTATATATCATACCAAGGTGACCTCTCCTGGGAGGATGGGAGGGGGCGGGTGTAAACAAATGTTATAATAATAATAATAATAGAAGTAGTAGTAATAATAAATATAGTAGTAGTAGTAGTAGTAGTAGTAGTAGTAGTAGTAGTAGTAGTAGTAGTAGTAGTAGTAGTAACAATACCAGTCACTTCAAGGTTTATAAACAATTATCATGATTTTAAAATGCATATGAAAACGTTAGATGTTATCCAACATCTGGTTTATAAGATTATTAAAAATATTTCACTATTTGTTTTTCTTTCAAAATTAGGGAGTGGTGGTTATGAATGGATAGGTATGAGTAAACATGTTTCACAAACATTTCTCAAGGTGACAAAGTATTACCCAGCAGTTTATGGATTTTTTTCATGTATCATGCCTTTTAATAGATTTGATTTTTTGTTGCACGTAAAATTGCCAGAAAATACTGAAAGAAAATCAACTTGAACAATTCAAACGGCCATTTTGTGTCTGAGATCGTGACACAATCAAGTTTAATGTTAAATTTGTAAATAATTTTTATATCTTTAATAAACCATATGGAGGGATTAGAGGTTTTCCAATGTCTGATTTAGAAGTTTAATAAAACTAGTTTGTGATATCAACTTTTTCAAAATTTAATTGGGTGTGATTATAAATAAAATAACTCCAATAAAAGTTACTCAAAGGTGACAAAGTGTTATCTAGTAGTTTCTATCTTTCGTATGTACCAAAATTAGAATTTTGCAGAATCGCTTATTTTTATTTTTTATTTTAATAAAAATAAACAAAATTCTAAATTATATACGTCCCTCGTATTTTTTAATATGGGAAATATCAACCCCCATCTCTTAATCTCTATTTTATATATGGGAAATATCAACATCGATCTCTTAATCTCATCTATATTTTTATCTCGCCAAATCATCCATTCATATATCCCATATAAAGAAATGCTCATGACGAATCGGTTATTTATATCTTAAATGTAACACATAAATAACATATTACAAAGTTATTTACTGTGATGGACAGTATTCGGTTATATACGGATATATATTTTTTTGTAGTGTCAGATTAGATTTGTTTTCATTTGTTAAAATATATACTTAGAATCACCAGTTCTAAAACACTAAAAGAAATTATGTAAGCATTCATGCGTTATACCTGGCAGGTATATCATACAGCAGCCCTAGCCTGACAGTTTGTTTCTAGCATGTCCTATTTAGATGTAATGAGAACTATGTGCTTCGTAAGTCAGTTTTTGACGTTTAATCAGCATGCTCTTTGTTTATAATCTTTATGCTAATAAATGTTTGCACGAGTGGAGGTTTTGTAGCTAAAGCGTTGATGTAAATATTAACGTATCGATCAAGATGAATACTTGCAGACGTGTCACAGTATGATATAAACAAAACACACTAACTTTGTTGTGGGTCGATCAGACTGTTCAACATGTGTTTAAACATAACACTTATATCAATCAATACACAGCAGCGCTTGTTTATGTATACACACGCACACACACACACGCGCGCACACACACACACACACACACACACAATATTACGCATTAGTGGATTTTAATGGTTCAAATTGTCAATAAAAAGTAAGTATTGCGAGGTGTAAAATAACGTTATATTAACTAAATTAGAAATTTGGGGATACAAACTTAATGTATGTTGTTTTGGGTGATTTTGTTACGAATACCTCCCCTATTCATGAGATCCGAATGCAATAGGGTGGGGGTAATTTTCACAGTTTCTAGAAGTGATACATATATTTTCTAAATTATGATAAAATATCATAAAACTTTAAAGATAAGTCGGGCTTTAACAAGTATTCTAATTTAAATTAAAAATACCTTTGTCTACTTTAGTTATTTTCAACAATTATGTCACAAAATAAAGGATTATTACTGAGTTAAGAATGCCTTTGCAATGGGCTTCTTTGCTAGAACACTTTATTTCGAAGGCCATTTTAATTTAAGCTACATGAATAGACACTAAATGGCCAACAAAACAAATAAGTGGCAATATCGTGCATTTTATTTCAACCAAAATAATTTTTATTTCAGACATAGACTTAAGGTATGCAATAAATTAAATCCTCACACCCACTGGTAATTACAGGTATGTTGCCATTGCTTGAACCCAAGATGTCACCAACATGGCTACAATATCTAAAATATAGCCGCAATATGTTTTACATCAACTTAAACAATTCTGAAATCGACCACTAACTAGAATTTTTTGATATAAATAAATCATCTTTTAAAAATGTCAAAGTGTATATATATTTTTTTAAATACTTCGTAAAAGGTGTTAGAGTTAGGGTTAGGGTTACTGCTTTCCTTCTGACAAAAGGGATGACTGTCAAGGGAATCGTTTTCTACTAGTATGTTGGATAATGTTAATATTCCTGGACTGTCCTTATCATCGGTGATCAATCCTATATTATACACCACTTTTTAAGTGAGTTCCCTAAAATAAAAAAAAAGTAAAATACTTAGTAGCACCAATACGATATGTCTTAATCTGTACATCTGTGTGTTCGTTACATTATGGACCAACACAATCTTAAGATTAAAATGGAGGGACTACTGATTTTTCTCGGAGACGGGTAAATGTTTAAGGCTACTAGTCCCCCAGGCGAGTGAAAATAATTTCTTATTTCTACCCCTACGTTGTATGTATCACAAGAAGACTTTATGTACCACGATCACTTAGCATATAAGTACCACAATCACGCTAGAAATATTATGAATACACAACAAGTACTATGATCTCACTTCATTTGAAAGACCTATTGTTTGTAAATGGAAGGCCCCTGAACTCGATATTGCGCTGAAAAACAGTATTAACCAAGATAAGCGTTTTGTCGTTCACATTCATTTTATAAGGGCATGGCTCAGCGGAAACAGAGGGAGACGGGTTGAATAGGTTACAAGCAACATGCTGTCCACAACCATCTGGTTCACAGCCCTGTTAATCCAGCGACATATTATTGATCCTACACTAAACCAACGGGTGACTTATGTTTTAGTTTTTAGAAAAAAAATCAGTGCAGATTTTTTATTCTTCCATATGAACTAGTCAGAGTTTAGCAGTGAGTGTTTTGAAACACTCATGAACGAGTTTTTCTTTTGTTGGCTTTATTGAGATGATCTCAGGTAAGTTTCTGAACTGAAATATTTTAAAGGTATACATGTATATATGTATTTTTTTAGATATATTCCAAGTCAGAGGAATGCAAAAATCTGTCTAAATCAACTATTTCTTAACTGGGTTAATATAAAATTATAGTAATGACAATTATTAAGTATACATTGAAAGTACTAACGTCTATTGTCCAGATCTGTTGCTGTGACTATTCACAACAATAAATAAATAAAAACACACAAAAAAAAACAATTATGGTATTTCTTTTATATAATTAATATATGAACTACTTTGAATGCATCGTAGCATCATCCATATATTTTAATGGCGAATGAGATCTTTTATATGGTTTTGTCACAATGACAATCAATGTTTCTGTTTATATCATCATCATTATCATCAGTATATCAATCATCATCATAATTATCAGCACCACCACCTGTAGCAGAACAACAACTATCACCCCATATGATGTCAGGCAATATAAGTTTCATGTATATGCCCAGAGGCCATACCACTACCAACGGATTAAGTTTTATTTAAAGACAAAGACCGTATCGTGGTACGATGAATCACTGACATAAACATTTTTTAAAAAGACAACACGATTTATGTAGACATTTAGAGAAATCATATATTAAAAAAAATATTAATGAAAAAAGTTGAAAAATGCCGGTGATTGAGTTGCATAGGTGCAGGGACACAGCCCACCCAACCCCCATCTGTAAGTACTCTAGTGGTACAGTGACAACACGATATCTCTCACACTGAAACCATGCTTCGTTATCCAAATTCAAACTCTGGCTGCTGCCAAAATAGGCTCTAGCTAACAATAATCTTGTTTGGTATTTTTTAGTCTACTTATTTTATATCTAAAATTGACCACAATTACATACTAGTATTTGAGTTTCACTAGCTAACTAAAGCCTACCTCCGCAGGCAGATCACGTGTTTTTCTTTATGAAGACAGGGAATGATACACACGCCGAGGCAAACCCAGACGCTGGGAGCTTGAACATTGTGGATAATAAATATCAGTATCACGGGAAAGAAAAAACCCAAATCTGCGGAAATTACAGACGAGGCAAACGCCTCATCTTCCACATGCTGGCTACGCTAGAGATTAAAGGCTGTGCAATAATTTAACATCTTTAAATAATAAACCACTTTCTTTAAAAAAAATATGTTTCATCAGTTCAAGTCATGTTTTAGTTTAGGTTTGTATGAGATCTGCCACCTTATCCACTTTGAATTTATAAATTATTTCAGAAAATAAAACACATACGCACAAGGCCGTCCTTAAGCCAGTTGAGCCAATTGCTGCACGTTCTAGGGTAATGAGCGTAAATCCGGGGGTGGGACGCCTATGTAATTACCCCCCCACACACACATTTTGCTTCGAAATACTGAAATTAAAATGCCTAAATAATAATCTTCACTAATATTTCTCTTTATTGTATCAATGTAACACTTACCCGTGTTGTTTTAGCGCAAATATAGTCAAACTGAAGTACACAAGGGGTCTATAATGCTGTCAAATGGGGTGGGGGGTCGGAAATAGTGGGATGGTCCGTCCCCCCACGTTTTGGACAGGCGGATGGTCCATCCCCCACTTTTTGGACGGGGGGAATGTTCCGTCCCCCCACTTTCAGGAACGGATTTTCGCCCTTGTCTAGGGTAACCTACTCCAGTCTTATCAAGTAAAACTGCCTTCTAACAGAGCCAAACTTGTAAAGTCTTGTCAGAAACCAACTTACAAGCTAATGTTTTCACTAAAACAGACATTGGCTGTGAACCTGGGGCACCCGCCAACAATGTTTCCAATTGGGTCCCGTAGCTCCTAAAACCGGCGCTGCATACACAGCAAAACAACACTGTCACTGGTTGACAAATAACTACGAATGTTAACAGACGATCTTATATAAGATGTCCTTTATATTTCTGTAGCAATGATGACATGACAACTTTGAAATGTTTTGGGTGTCAGGAGCATACTAATTTTTCAGTAGTAAGATTATATTAGGGTTGTTTATTAACAAACTGTTAACATACTGGGTCTGTTGGTGTGGTTTATTACAATGCTGTTTTACATTATTGGACACCCAATATTATCACTTTAATATTTTTCACACTTTCAAGATGTGAATTACGTGAGGTAAACGAGCTTCCGTTTTACATCGTAAAACACTTGATAAATTAAAATTGTATAAAATGAATTTTACGATAATAAACGAGATTCCGTTTTACATCATAAAAAAGTTGATAAATGAACATTTGTATGAGATGAGTGTCAAGTGTCACACGCACCACGTCACCATTCTTTACCGCGCCAGATGAACAAAGGAAGCTGCTAGCGAGGAAAAATATTTCTGAAGGTTTGTGTAAAAAGCATGCACAATTAATAATAAATGGGATTTCTTTTTAAGAAAGCCTTGTTCGTTGTTCTGTTAAAGTAAAATGTCTTCTGTAATTCGAGTCTGATCGCCTTTGTTTAGGATATTAATTAACATCTATGTATGTACATACCGAAATACAATACCTTGTTAGACCCATTGTTTTCGATGTTTTTGGATATTTGGCACTTTTAATGCACGTAATAGCAGCATAGCTATACAATGGAAAATTCGGCACCTCTGGCGTGAATTCGGAGACGAAAAAACAGCATACGGACATTACCGATATTTACTGACAATTGTCGAATGTAGTTATATTCTAACTCCATTTTCATTTTCCTTTCAAAATATATTTAAATGATTTTATTCAAGCAAATCATTTATGAATTAATTCATAATACTATATTCAGTCTATTGTTGTGAAATTGGTTACTTTTGATCTTTAAAATGCAAAATATACCATTGAAGCAATGAATTACTATCAATGAAAATAACCTAATAGCATACATAAAATAGCAGTGTATCAGCTCAAACGCCCTGTTTATTATGGGGAAGACCCTCCATAGTGTGATTACACGCCATTGTAATTTGAGTGTGAAATATTACACTTTTCATGGCATGGAGTTAGGCTATTATGTGTAAATGTGCAGCTGATTAACACTATTACAAGTGAAAATAGCAAAATAAGTCACTTGTAACTATGCTAGTGCACCTTTAATGAGGACTAGTTCTACTAGACACAGAAGAGCAAGCGACGATAAAATTGGTGTTTTATGAAAAAATGGGGCAATATAAAAACACTGAAAGGTGAACAATAAAAGTTCCATGTACGGGCGAGGAAGCTGATCTAATTTTATTAATTATTTGACATAATATAGAAGCGCCAAAAAGAAGTGCATAACATCAAGATTGAACGTCCGCCCACTCATGACCAACTTGTAAGCAATGCTATTGATTGTGATATGTTATATATGCCAAGCTTGAATGTGGTAAACATGCTCTTATTGCCGTCTCGTGCTTATAACATGCATTTATTCCTGAGACACCCACTTCATTATACACTGATGTCGACATATACTACCAAACATTTGTTAAGTTTAGAATTTGAACATTTGGGAAATATTACCATCATCATCATCATCAGCAGCAGCAGCATCATCTTCATAATCATCATCATCATCGCATGCACAAACACCATCATCACTACATACATAGACATGCACAAACACAATACACACAAACAACAACACGTATACAAACACACACACCACCATCATCAAACACACAAATACCACAATTATCACCACCCATACCCACTGATACACACTCACGCACATACAGACATAATTGTATTGATGTTTTTAAGGATGCAGTTTTACAGCTGCAGCTGCCATATTAAAACCTGCCCAAGGTGAAGTATGCTGTTGAATTGATGGTATTAAGCACTGTAGCACAAGATTTAGCATTTCTCTGCACAAGTGTTTATTTTGTTATTGAAATGCTTTAATTGATAGTAATGTGTTGTGTGCACGTAACTGAGGTTATGCTTACTTAAATTTAGAAAATACTGTTAGGAGGACTGCCACCTGCAACAACGCGAATGCTCCTTTATTTTCTAATTTAAATTATTATCAAACAGCGCCTCATAATAAATCTGTATAGATTTAATAGGCTGAGAAGTATGATAACTCATTTTGATTCGGACTGAATTACACATGTCCATTTAGTGTTGACTGAAGTGCCATACAGTGCTAAGTTTTATGGACAGTCATCGGTTTTATATATTGTAGCGTGTTTCTGGCAATATAGCTTTTTTGCCCATTACAATATTTCTTACTTAGAATATACATGTATACAGGATGTTTTAATCTGGTAACAGTTCTTAAATGGCAACTATTAATATTGTCACACACCTATTACAATCACTTGGACGACCAGAAACGACCATGAGCCTTTATTAATGTCAATTATTTGTGGGTGACAATACATCCTAATAAGAATTAATTGTATGAAGTCTAAAATGAGTAGCGTTAACAATTTTACAGTGAAATGAGTAGCGTTAACAATTTTACAGTGAAATGAGTAGCGTTAACAATTTTACGGTGAAATGAGTAGCGTTAACAATTTTACGGTGAAATGAGTAGCGTTAACAATTTTACATTGAAATGAATAGCGTTCACCCTTTTACGGTGAAATGAGTAACGAATGCTATTTTGCAGAGAGAAATGTCCCATTAAAATGAACTTCTCTAAAATAGCAAGATTTCAGCCAGTACGAATTATATTAGAAAAATAAACAAATCATTATCTTACCCATGACCGGATTTATAAGGGGGCAAAGGGAGCAATTACCCTGTCCCCTTGCCAGATGCCTCCCGACTAAGCAATTGCCCTGTACACCTTCCCTTGCCAGATGCCTCCCGACTAAGCAATTGCCCTGTCCACCTCCCCTTGCCAGATGCCTCCCGACTAAGCAATTGCCCTGTACACCTTCCCTTACCAGATGCCTCCCCGACTAAGAACTTCCGTTATAAAATGTTTAAATAATTATAAAATTAATTCTATTCATTCATATTAGTTCATTTTTTAAAATTTGTCATGTAATTTAATTTCTATGTTGAGGGACACCCAAGGTCAAAATCCGGCTCTGATCTTGTCATCCTTCTATTGAAATACTGTAGCTTTTGTCAGAAATAAATCTTTATTAACTTCACTAGCGAATTCTAACTCGTATAATAAATTATTAAACTTCTTCAAATAGCATCGCGATAAGCGGGAAACTTTATTGCTGTTGTTCCAGCTTTGATATTCAGTTTATTTCAGTTTTACCTTCTTCATGGCAACCTCTTACTGTGATGCAGCGTCACAAAGAAACAGCAACAGATGTGTCCACAATAAACATAACGATTTAATGACACGCCTTCGCGTAGCAAGTTTAATAAACTATTGTTACGTTACATATAAAGCACGCACTACAACCATGGGTCGAAATTATAGCGCATTAATGTTTACCACAATGCAAATCTTGATTGAAATAAAACTATTTTAGTATGTATTAAACATTGTTACTTACATATGCGGTACAGATACTAATGCATTCACTCCTTAGGATTTTCATTATAATTTTGCATAATTTTCACTATACATGAAGTGGACTAATTTACACTATACATGAAGTGGACTAATTTTCGCTATACATGAAGTGGACTAATTTACACTATACATGAAGTGGACTAATTTACACTATACATGAAGTGGACTAATTTTCGCTATACATGAAGTGGACTAGTTTACACTATACACGAAGTGAACTTATTTACACTATACATGAAGTGAACTAATTTACACTATACATGAAGTGGACTAATTTTCGCTATACATGAAGTGAACTAATTTACACTATACACGAAGTGAACTTATTTACACTATACATGAAGTGAACTAATTTACACTATACATGAAGTGAACTAATTTACACTATACATGAAGTGGACTAATTTACACTATACATGAAGTGAACTAATTTATACATGAAGTGAACTAATTTACACTATACATGAAGTGGACTAATTTACACTATACACGAAGTGAACTAATTTATACATGAAGTGAACTAATTTATACATGAAGTGGACTAATTTACACTATACATGAAGTGGTCTAATTTACACTATACACAAAGTGAACTAATTTATACATGAAGTATGCGCCGTTAAGAAGCTTTGATTAAAAAAGTAATAAATAAATAAAATAAAACTATTGTAACACCTTTCATCCTCAATGACTCCTTCCAAGTCTCGTGATCTGATGAGTCGTTTTGAAGAATTCAGTGTATTGTGATTTGAATGCTATACAGTAACATAGATTTTAAAACATTTCTGGAATGACTGTCTGGAGCATTCTACCAAGAGTTACCCATTAGAAATGTTTTTGACACTTTTGGGCTCCCCAACCAAACCTTCCTTTTAAATGGGAATGGAGATTATCTCCTCAAGCCCATCATCGAAAGAACCGATGACAAGAAATCATCTGATGACTAAGCGTCTGAAACTTGGCTGAAGACCCTTTTCCGTGAGCCAACAGAAGACGCGTTATTATTGGTTTTAGCCATTATAAAAACTATCCATTTCAATATAATGCTCTCCATCCAATATTAGTGTATTACTTTCACTTCTGATTTAGAATTTAATGCAGTAGCGGATCCAAAGTGTGAGTGTCCAGGTTCCGGACTCCCATTTTTTAGAAAGATTGTTTTTTTACATTTATTTCCGAGTAGAAGGACGTGAAAATTAACCATTTGGATCCCCCCTTTCAGAAATCCTGCATCCGCCCCTGTAATGTAATATTGAAGACTTCTAATGTAGTATTTAAAATATTATTATTGATCGGGTGTTGACCGTTATAGACAGTATAACCTGCACGCCTTACTAAACACGGTTGGGGGTATCTAGTTAAGAAAAGTTATATTTCACTGATTTTAAACAACGCCGTACACAAAAGTCGGTAAACAATTGATAAACAACACCTGTGATTACAAACAGTGATACATAAGCAAACATATTTTCATAATAAAATATCCAAACACAAATATCAAACCTAACCTAGATTAAAGCATTTTTCATGAATAATCACGAATTGGTAGGC
>JAULBS010101035.1:0-16100 GCA_032355785.1 Symmetromphalus regularis
GAGAAATGTCGCCTTCAGTATTCAACGGATAGCATGACGTTGTCGAGAAAAGTCGCCTGCAGTGTCCAGAAGGTTAAAAAAGTTTTTTAATAAAAACACCAAAACATTATTTATCCAAAAATTTAGATAATGAGCCTGTGTAATTTTTTGTGTGTGTGCCTGCATGCACATTAACCTTTTTGAGATAACGGCCTGCCGGGCCAGTAACCTGGCAAAATGAACCAGCCGCCCCAAATTTCCAACTGGCCCGCCAAGAATGGGTGAGCCAAAGGCCGGAAACTGATGAGAAAAATTGTGTCTGTAGCAGACGAAATTTGAGATTCAATCATGGTCTCTTGTTTGGAGTTCAGTTTTGTGGTTCACTGCAGAGAAACCTGGGGTGGCCAACCGGGCAGATGATTATCAATACTGAACTCTCCCGACTCGATTTGAACCCAAGACGGGCAGGTGGGCGACCGCTAATCTACATCCCTGGTGTGTGTGTGAGTGAGTGTGTGTGTGTATTCGATTTGTTATAAGTTTTGTACTCTGGTTAATTGGTGTTACAAATGCAGCATTACAAATTAAATATAAAAAATGTCTTAGTATCATTCATTTTGTTTCTTTGTAAAATTTACTTTAATAGTTTTGAAAGTTTATCTCCTTTAATTTAAAAAAAAAAAAAAATCTTTGTAAACGTAGTGGAAATAATAATGTTAAAAAAGAAAAAGATACTATTATAATGTATTTTATAGTAAATTATATTTGTTAAGTTCAATCTAAATGATATGGAAATATTTAAGTATTATTATAATTCTATTGGAATTATTTTATATTGAATTTATATTTTAGACTCTCATTTGTGGAACTGGAAACAAAACCTAAAAGTCAACAATTTTGTTAGCATTATTATATTTGCTATATTTTTGAAGTGAAGACATAAAATTTGGTTTTCAGAAAGTCAAATATCATACACAGGCTGAGGCTATCCTTGTTTACTGATTGTTTTTGCACTTGAAGTGGGAAGTTTTTATTGATTACCTGTGACTATATGTTTGTTGAATAGTTTCTCAATGGCTTATGCATGTACCATTGTGTAAACAAGTATTCTGTTGACCAATACTGTATGTTGTGGTAATAATTGGTTGTGTTTTATATATAAACGTATGAAAAAATATCATCTGATATTCTGCATTTTCTATGGACATTTTTTTTTTTCATTGTATAAGTAAAGTCTCTTTGTTATAGTGTATGGTATATATCAAAGAAACAAGAGCTTCATTGAACTCATTTTTAATTTTTTACTTCATATTTTTGCCAAAATTTTATGTATATTGTAATTATAAATTAAAATTAAAAATTTACATTTTACAATTGTTTCTGAAACTGAAATAGTAATTGTTATTTAAAAATTTAAATTAATTATTGTACAGTTCGTCTGTTATGATTTCACATTTGTCAGTTTTTTTTGCATACTTTGTAACAGTGATTCCTGAAACCACAAACTTTAATATCATTCACATGTCCAAACAATTACGGCAACATCTATTCTACTCAGTGAGTTAATTACTGCAATACATCCTACTTAGTAACAGTGATTCCTGAAACCACAAACTTTAATATCATTCATATGTCCAAACAGTTCCGGCAACATCTATTTTACTCAGTGAGTTAATTACTGCAACACATCCTAAGTGCTTAAAAAGATATTCTTGAAAATTCCTCAATTTTTTTTTTCATCACCTAGAAATGTCGTCCTTTGTAATATTGATATTAAATTTTCTACATTTTTTTTTTGGAAAGGAAACTGAATGAGATGAATTGCTTGAAGTTGATAGTAGCAAAAAAGCAATTTGAACTTTACATTGTTTGATGGAACTGCCTTGTCATAACAAATGAATTGTTATTCACCATGTCATTACCAGATGTAGGTTTAGAAAATCCTGCATGCCATCGGTTGCTTATGCTCTTGACACATAATGTGATAAACTGGCGATAAATGGAATTGCCTATATTCTTCAAATAGCAATCTTCCCACAGTCTAAGACTTGTCATTTGCTGGCACTGATCACCTTCTCTGCTTGGCGCTTCTGCCTATTCTACTTTATACATAATACAAGCCATAGGAAACCAAGCCTGTGCTCATAAATGTTTATAATTTCGAATCATGTCTTTAATTTAAGTCTGGATATTTAATTGCTTTCAGATTAAAGCGATAAACAAACTTTATTTTTAATCTTTGTTAAAGTTTTCCTGTTAATTATGTCCTTCAAAATTACCACTATTCAATAAAGTACAGCTGGTGTGTGTAACTCCTTTATTTGGTCAAAGTTATATTACTGATACATATTTAAGTAATTTATGTGTCCATAATACATCCCATCATAAGGAGTTTATTTTCCTTTAGGTATATCTTGACTTTAAAAGGTATATAAAAAAAATGTATGCATAGAACTTGGTAATACAAAATACTAGGTTGCCACAAAATAGGGAACTGATAACCTATCTTGCCTAAAATTGGCATAATATTTACTGTTAAATACAGGTGCAGATGCAAGGTTTCTGAAAGGGAGGAGAGTCCAAATGTGATGGGTGAATAGGACAGGGGGAAAATTGTTAATTTTCATATCATTCCACTCACAAAGTATATATAAAAAATATTTTTTAAATCTGGGTCCGCTACTGAAATACCTAACAGAGTAGATATACAATTGATATTCATTCATATGATTCATATGTACATTGATACTTGTTTGTGTATCTTATTTTTATATTTGAATAAAGGCATAATCAGTAACAACTGATTATTTACTATTTTCCATTTCCAACATAACACTACGTTAAGTCAGATATTTTGTCCAGATTATACATTTTATAAGCACAGAGCCAGATATTTATTGGCCATGTTTTTACAACCTTTTAAATGTTTAGTTATTGTTTTTGTTTTTTTACAGCAGGTGTGTAAAGGTTTTTAAACATATTTATTGTTTTGACTACATTAATGTAGTGACATAAGTAGATGGTTTACTGTATCTGAATGTCAGGTGCATAAAGTCTGTTATGACAAACATTAAATGAACTTGGCGGATTAGCATTCATGGGATAATTGAGGACAGTGATAAAATGAATGAACCTGCCAGGTATGTGTCTCTCACGCCTTGTTGCAGGTACATTGCAAGTGTTCAAGTGGTTTACTAATCAAGAGCATGATTACATGTGTTTGTCTCTGACAAATTCTGCAAGTTCTCTTGGCTATCAACAAATATGTTCCATATGCTGCCATTTAAAGCATCCTGGCATGAGCTAAGGAGCTTATGAAAGTTTAAGGTTTAGAACTTGGAGAAGCAAGGAGTGTGCTTTATAATTGGTTTATCAAATGTTCCTTAATGAGTCTGTATTTGGAATATCCCTAGCTACACTTCAATAATCATTGTTGCATGTGCACTGTTTTAAACCAGATCCATGCGAATCACGCAGTTGGCAGATTTAGACTGATTGTCGCATTAAGAGTTTTTCTAGCATTTTAAACCAGTTTGGAACTACAAAATCAATCTAGATTAGATAGACTGATGCCATTTAGGACTGACTGCACTGTAGCATTACAACTCTTTAAACTGGCTTACCAAATACAGTAATCAAGTGCTTGAACACATTGTGATGGAAGCAGATAGAAACTTTATCTTACCCAAAGTAATCTACAACGTATAAGTATCTAGTGGCTTTTTCATTTTTTTTCTTATTTAAAACTTTATCTTTGCACATAGGAAGAGTACAAGGGATTTATTACTATAAGCTCAATTGTGAGTATTAGTCAGTTTACAGTAGTTTGGTTACAAAACCTTAACCATGTTAGTTTCAAAACCTCAAACCCTTCTCCACACTCCCACACTTATCACAAATACATAACCCCCACCTTCCCAACACACACACACACACACACACACACACACACAAACACACACACACACACACACACAAATTGGACAGTACAGAATATATTCATAATTATTTGTATGATTGAAAGTTTCCGCTGCATTAATATTCATGAATGGAAAGTCATGCAAGCAGTTGTTTTGGCAAGCGACATGGCTGTCTAAAAAGGAGCTCTGCTATTAAGCCTCAGTCTCACTTGTAATTAAACCAGCAACATAAGCATTCCAGTAGGATACCTCAGGGCAAACAGCACCTTCACAAGCTGAGAAAAGTCTTGTTTTAATGTCATTAATGGTGTCTATAGTCTTCTCATGTGTTGTTTTCTTTCTAAGCTGATCAAAATATTTATTTAGTACTGTCTGTGGCATGAATGTTATTTGCGCAACACTGATCACAGACCAGTAGCACAATTATTGAAGAAGGGATATTAAAAATATAGATTTCAAAATGGAAAAAAGTATATTTTTTATATTTATATTTTTGGCTCAGCTTCTGTCAGCTCAGTATATCAGGGGTGAGAATTGTCCACAGATCCGCAGAATTCTGCAGATTTTATCTCCCCAGGATCAGTCTTGTGAATCGCCTAAATTGATGAGATAATTTGAGGGGGGTGAGGTGCATTTGTTTTGGCTGTTTCTCTTCTAAGTAACTGTAAAGAGCCCGATGTCAGGCAGAAATGTTTCCCTGAAAATAAAAAATAGTTTTGAAACAGCTTCCCTGAAAAACAAGTGATATGGATTGTATTAAATAAATTGATAAGAGCAGCAAAAACAAATTTAAGTGCAATTTGTTGGAAGAAATGGACCCTCAAAGTTCACCAGAAATCACAATTTCTCTTTCTATTTCAGAAAAGGGTCCCCTGGATTGGTCGGTTCACTCCCTTTCTAAAAAATCAAGTGTTTTCTGTGTTATCATAAAAACATAACAATGAAAGGAAATGTGCATTGTTGTTGCTTTTCCATGAAATTTACCCCTCTGTCATCATTTAAAAAACAATTTTCAGCTGTTTTTCTGATTTGCCATTCTCAGCCCTGGTATATTGATGCAATACAACTTAATCCAGTAAATAATAGACCACTCAGTTGAAAATGGAAAATTGCAAGTGATCGTTTTCAGACTAGTTGTCAAAATAACCAAATGTTTGATATCCAGTAGCTGATGATTAATAAATCAGTGTGCTCTAGTGATGTCATTAAACTAAACAAACCTACTATTTCAGATGGAGAGGGCTGAAATATATCTACCTCCACATAAAAAAGAATATATATATTATTTATTTTCATTTTCTAAAACCTTATGTGATCAATTGGCTTGAACAAATTATAAATAAATCCACTTGAAAAATAGAATATCAAAGAGCAAATCATGAAAGAGTATTATTTTCAGTTGGAATCCTGATGATTTAAGAGAAACACTTGTCTAAATGTCAACAGGTGTACACTGTGTTTGATAGGTACAGCAGTTATTGCTTTAGGTGACCTTGGAATAAGTAGGATACATCAGGTCAGAATTACAAATGTAAAAGTTCTTCGTGGACCATGATGGCCAATTCCTTATTACTACAAAATAATTGATGAAAATCTCTATGTACGTGTGACAGTCATGTAGAATTATTTCATATTTAATGTTAATGAAGATTTATACATGCATGTAGCAAGCAATTATTCCACATTATGTTAATGAAAATATATACATACACATGGCTGTCAAACAGAATTATTCCATATGTTAATGGGAGAGGGTTGTAGCTCATATGGTAGAGTGTCCACCTGTGAAACTGTCTGTCATCAGATTGATCCTTCTCTGTCGACCCATTTGCAGTTTGGGCCATTTTCCGTTTCAACCAGTGGTCCACAACTGGTTTATCAAAGACCATCGTATGTGCTGTCCTGTCTGTAGGACATTGCATATAAATGACCCTTTTCTGCTTATCGGAAAGAGTAGCCTATGTGGCGGCAGCAGGTTTCCTTTAAACATATGTCATAATGACCATATGATTGACGTCCAATAGCCGATGATAAAATAAAAATCAGTGTTCTCCAGAGGCATCGTTAAATAAAACAAACTTTACTTTTACATGTATGTTAATGAAAATGTATACATACATGTGACAGTCAAATAGAATTAGTTCATATTTAATGAAGATTTATACATGCACGTAGCAAGCAAAGAGAAATATTCCACATTAGGTTAATGAAAATGTATGCATACATGTGGCAAGCAAATAGAACTATTCCACATATATGTTAATGTGGATTTATTTAACAGGATGTATATTATTACTTGGATGTAACAGCTTTACAGGACAATGTTAGGACAATGTTCCAGGTTTATTTCTGCTGAAGTGCAACACAATAAGAGTTATTTAGTGTGACATAAATGAGATCGACTAGAGCCGCTTTATTCCATCAAATATTTATTACATTACTGTGCAGTTACTGTGTTCAGTATAGATTTTATGCCATGTCTATAAAATCCACATTATTAATAATGGGATTCATTACATAACTGTCAGCATCAGTTTGTTAGATGAAAGAATTTTTAATGTTTTATGACACATGAAAAAAATAAAAAATATTAACTGTTGCTTAAATAGTTTGATTTAAAATGTGTTTTTTGTTTGTTTTCTTGTTATCACAGAACTATTTAGCTGTAGTTCTACCTGGATATTGTTAATCTGGTTACATTAGGTATGTGTAGTTAACAAAACAATGTACATTGATATAAATTACATGTTAGCAAGAGATTTATTTTCATTAGTCACAAACCACAGTTTATCAGTAAGCAGTGATTCACCCATATACATATTCTGAAATACTTTAAACCATGCTCATTCCTGAACAGAACTTGTTTCATCAGGTTTGTTGATATTCAAGGATTTCTGAAAGGTATTAAAAGATTTTATGGAAGACACCTAGAAGTCAGTACAGTTCATCACTTACTTAATTAGATCGTATACATATAATACATTATAATCATTTTACTGAAAACAACTGTCTGATCTAGTGGATATCATCAGTTTTTTAAAATTATAATTCAAGTCTGCACCCAATCACAGCAATTGTAAAATATTTATGGACTGTGTCTAGTGCAGAGATATGTTTTTTTCACAGAGTAACAGTTTTGTTTACAGAAGATCATTAGCTTCTTTTTTTATTTGCTTAATGTTAGTCATTAGTAGACTACCATAATGTTAATCACCAGAAGCTCAAAGAACACCTAAAGATGGTTATGTGTTATGGCTGTACACTAAAGTTCCTATAAACATGTCTGTTGTACCGAGGACCACCACCTAATTGCATCCTGTGGGATAGGATAGCTGTTCTAAGGGTTATGACCCAGACTGGTAATGGGGTGCTATAAATGATCATAAGCATTGAAAGCTCTAAGCTGTAGGCTAAAGGTAAGTCATAGACTTAGGCACCTATTTAATGGTAACAAAGTAATAAAAGTCTCAATAATTTACAATATTTTGCTGTTTTATCTGTATTCAACTCAGTGGACCTATTCAGCTAGGCTGTTTCCTTTTCAAACTAGTGCAGACCATTTTGTATTAAGGAAGCAGTATATAGCTCATTTGCCAGACATGGGATGGGTCATCAGATGGATCCCATTCAGCAGATCCATTGGTGTAATAAAAGCCATCCAATCTGTGAGAAGATGCATGTAAAAGATGCCGTGCTGCTAAACTAAAACAGTGTCGGGTGTGGTTAAATTATCTTTTCTTTTCATTTTGTATCAAAAACTACAGACTGTACTGTCCTGTCTCACACTTTGAAAGAGGATTTAAATGAATCCTTTCAGGTACTTAGAGCCTCTGTGGTCCAGTGGTAGAACGTCGGACTCTCAAACTGATGACAGTGGTTCAAAAGCCATTGGAGACTGGAACACATTTGACTGTGTGTCAAAATAACCAAATGTTTGACATCCAATAGCCAATGATTAATAAATTAGTGTGCCGTAGTGGTGTCATTAAGCAAAACAAACAAAAAAAACCCCAACCTTTCAGGTACTTAAAAAGAGTATTCTATATGACAGCTGTTGGTTTTGTTTGTAAAAAATGAGTCACAGTTAATATTTGTCTAGACATAATAGCCTGTGGGTTATTTCTTTTCTGTGTATGCTTTTCACCTTATCATTGTCACTTTGATGTCGCAGTTATCTGATTGGATTGCACTTATAAAAATGAGAATAATTTTACATATTATTTTATGTATTGACTTTACCTATTATCTTTATGCATCTAACTGTAATGCATCATTACTAAAAGTTACAATAACTCCACCTTGGTTAAATATGCATACAAACATGCACATGCATATATACATGTATATCACACTTTTTAAAACTGATTTGTGGAAGTAATCTCATTTTCCCTAACATTCTTTTGATGATGCGATGTCAACATTTATTTTTCATCAAAGCTTTCTTGAACTTATTATTTTTCAATTCTTGTCTAATAATAGTGATGTTCCTGCATTTTATCTGTAGCCATGTAATTTTCATATAATAATTAAAAAAGGAGTAGTTAGTATAAAAAATACCTATAATGTATACTTTATTCTTTGGCACCATTCTTCAAAAGCTATGCCATTATATTTCTTCCAATTTTAGAGTAAAAATATTAAATATAAATGTAAAATGTTCACTTTTTGTTTTTTAATAATTTATTATATAAACAAAGCTCCGATGGAACAGTGATTAGGCTGATAAACTCATGGCTGGTAGGCACTGGACTAAAACCTCAGTCAAGGCATGGGATTTTTAATCTCAATACTGGGGGACTAGTGATTTTTTTGTGTGGACTAATAATTTTTCAGAGATACTATTCCCCTAGGTAGTTGGAAGTATATCTTTATTTCTACCCCTTGAACAGACATTTAAAGTTGACATTTTCTATTTAAAACAATGCTAAAGTCAAGTCAGATTTCAAAAACAAAACCCTGCTCTCAATATGTTTTAATTTTGACAACAATTTGCAAAAAACAGGCGTAGTAGATACCTAATTTTAGTCTGAAAAACGTTAATGTTTTTTGGTAGTCGGATTGATTGAAGCTCCTAAACTGTTATTGAAAAACTCCAAATCTATGCACTGTTTTGACATTCAGTTTGAATTGAGAAATAAGGTGGGCAGATTAATCTAATGTGTTTTTCCCATGTAATAGAACATAAGCTGATTTGTAGAGTTGATAACAATCAATGATCTAATGATTGCTTTTTTCATGTTAAAATACAAAGTAATATGATTGAATCTTTTCACATCTAATGCTGGTGACACAATCTAACAAAAAATATTGAAATGAAAGCTATTGTATTGTTAAATATGTTCTGGATTGACTTTATGGGTTTCATTTGTTTGTTAAAATCAATTTTAGATTGTTTTATACATTAGGATAATCAGAATCATGTTCCATTTGCATAAACTGATATCAGAAATAAAAACTGGTACATAAATTATAACATTCCAACACAAGTAAATCAAAGGTCATGGTACACGTAGGTGCCATTCTGTCTGGAAATTTGCTTATAAAAAGTCCTTGCTGTTTGACATCCAATAGCTAATGATTAATAAATCGATGTGTTTTTGTGGTGTCATTAAACAAAACTACAAGTAAAATAATATGACAAAATTGGTTCATTTTTTAAAACATACTGTATTAAATGTTGGCACTTAAATAATGCAGTAAAATTATTTAATTTTTAAAAGAAAAACTGTTAGCCATATACACAGAATAGTAAAATTGATTTAGTTTTTAAAACTTTCTTAGATGTGAGTGCAGGAATAATAATGTGATGAAATAGTTGTTTTTAGAAACATAATTGTCTTAGATTTAGACACCAAAATAACACAATGAGGAAAAGGTTTAATTGCAAAAAAAACCTTATTAGACGTGGGCAGTTGAATGACATACAGAAAGGAAATGATTTGCTTTTGAACTTGCACTGACGTCAGATGCTTTCATTTGTCTGAAAACAGAGTCCTATTTCTTGGAGATTATTTCAATTTCTTGCATGGCTCCATGTGTTTGTGGATGGAACTTGTAAGTATTCTGATATTTTAGAGCATCTGCTGAAATGTTATAGGTCATCAGATGGTTATCGTCAGTGAACACATAGGACTGTTTCTCATTCCACTCAGTGGTCCATGACCGATGTAACAAAGGCAGTAGTAAGCTGGATTTATATGTTTTACTCCGTCACACGCTGTTACACGTTAGCAGATGGCAGAGGATGGTGTTTTCCAGCACATGGGTTTATACTTTAACGTCAGCAAGTACCAAGATGTCTAGTGGTGCTTAAAGGCATAAACGTTTTTCAGAGTTCAGCTGTGTTGAACTTTCAAGGTCAGCACTAGCACATGTTGGCATTTCAGCCAATCAGAAGTGGCCAGGTCACTTGATGACAACCTGGAGAACATGGATGAAAAGTTGATAAGTCATGTTCAAATGTATATATGTTTATATGTCCCTTCAAGGTGTGGCTCTTAAGCTGTTTAAGTATAAATCCAGCTGTATGTGACATCCTGTCCTTGGGAAGATGTATATAAAGGACCTCTTTGTATTAATTTGAAAGAATAGTCTATGTGGTGGTAGCAGGTTTATTTTTGTGAACCATATTACAAACACCATGCATATGATACCCAATAGCCACTAGGTTGTTTTTAAACAATCCTTTCTTTTTACCACCCTCTTGAACCAATCCACACTTAAAGTGTACTCAAGTAGTTGTTATGCATGTACATATTAGTGTCTGTTTGAAATACAGGGTGTCCCAAACAGTTAGGTATATCTGTTTCTCTAATTGTCTATGTAATTACTTGTAATAGGATAGGTGAATTGGTTTCGTAAACAAACAGAAACCTTCCTATGTACGATTTACAGTGCACGCTACTTTAAAATTACATCTTTCTAAAAGCAAAAATCGGTCAAATTTAGATTGATTTTATGGTTGCAAATTGGTTTTTAATACTATAATTTTTTTTCGTTTATTATGATACTCTATCAAACCTTGAAGATTTTGTCAGTTCCACAAAGTAGCCATTCAAGAAGAGTGAACTGTATAGGCAACACATGTTTTGTTCGAGTTGTTTCGATGTACTTGCACACGGCTTGCAAAATCAATATTTCACTTTAGCTGGCAACATCATTACCTGTGCTAGGCCAACTAGAATTAATTGCTTCTGGTCTTACTACCAGCTTTATTTGTTAATGGAATTGACCCTTGTGGTTATAATTGACACTTGTTATTATAATTGACCCTTTCTATGGTTATAATTAGCTTTGCTTATAAATGTTTATGTTGAATAAACATTTTTGTGTGTCCAGTAACTACAATGTATGTTGACCTTGTTATTTGTTAATGGAATTGAACCTTGTGCTTATAATTGACACTTGTTATTATAATTGACCCTTTCTATGGTTATAATTAGCATTGCTTATGAATGTTTAATTTGAATAAACATTTTTGTGTGTCCAGTATCTATGCCGACCTTGTTATTTGTTAATGGAATTGAACCTTGTGGTTAAAATTGACACTTGTTATTATAATTGACCCTTGTTATTACAAACTTTTCTACAATTAAAATTAACATTGCTTATAAATGTTTATGTTGAATAAAGATTTTGGCTTTTCCAGTATATATGCCGACCTTGTTATGTGTTAATGGAATTGACCTTGATTATTTACATTTTAATGTTTATATTATACACTTTTTATCAGTGAATATTACACACTGCTTGTAATTTCTTATTAAGAATATTCATTAAATTTTGGTACAGCAATCATGTTTGTGTTTGTGCTGTTTTCAGTACCTCAAAATGTGTGTTAAATGAAACAGTAAACTCGTGTTCTTTGGAACTATTGTTATTACCATTAATAAATATTTTTATTACTTTTTGCCTAAAAGTGGATTATTTTACTATGATAATAAATTTTTAAATAAATTTTGCTGTTTTGCTAACTGAAGATTTAGGAAAATTATACCACAGTTCGTATGCATCCTGCAATTCCTAGAAAATCCTTGACTTCTGGGAAATTGTTTTCCAGCATGGGAAAGTCCTACAAAATGGTGATTAAAAAAATTTGTCATAATATATCCTGGTAATTTGAAAATTATTTTTCACTGATATTTATAAGCTATAGTAAGTTTTAAAATGGTCACGACATGTAGTAATATTGCTTCCCAGGACTTAATGGTAATTGTTTTTGCATCAATGTAGTTATGGTTCAAAAACCAGATTTGGCTTCATGTTCACTTATAGCATTGGTATAATACTTATTAGTTATTGACCGTTCATGAGGACAACATCATGTTTTATGGACTGAAGAAACTGATTCACAATGTCCTATATATTTATTTTTCTTGCACTCAAGGCGATTTCTACACACATAACTAATGACGTCATCTTTGTAACATTATAAAACAAAGATGACGATAGAAACCTGTGACAAATTAATGAAAGACATGATGTAATCACATGGTCAATATCACTTTTGAGGGACCTGCGACTCAAAGATCACAGTTTATGGCGGGTCATGTGACCGGTTTTTCACCAATGAAAACACTAAGTATATTCTCATTATGTAATAATATAGATTATCTATAGTGTGCATGCATGGCTTGAATTATTTACTTTGTACATTCTTTTGGCAGTTAATAAAAAAATATCCACAAAGTTTCAGATGTCACAGATTTTAAATATTTGATGAATTTCAACAGGAATAGTCTTGTAAAATTATTGAACATTAAAAAAAAATAATCCATGATTTACTATAAATTTGTAAATCCTTAGGTGCTGGAATCTTGCAAAAAAAAACCCCAGAAGTTCTGGAATGTCCTGAAAAAGTTTTAGAATTTGAGTAAGCCTTAAGTGTATGGACCTTCATGTACATGTATTTTATATTGCTGAAACTTTGCTAACGTACTTAACATTCCAAAGAAAACTTGTACACATGCACCTGGGCTATTGAATGCTAAAGCACATGCCAGATATAACGAGTCTGTTTTTGCTCTTGATATTATATTTCCCTTCCAGCAAGTGATACATGACTGATGCTATTAGTTCCAAAGTGTATTTAAAATACCCCTGACGATTAATTAAAATAAGTATACTGTTTCTTCAGTAGATCTTGTGCTTTTAATACCTTACATTTGACACCTAAAACCTGATATATACAGGGTGTTTGTAATATTGGTCCTTATAAAAAAAACTGTTAATCTTAGTCAATTTTTAATATGTTAAAACTATTTATACACCATCATAAAGTAGATAGATGGCAAGTTTTACCAACTTAAAAATAAGGAAAATCAATTAAGTCATGAGAAACATACACAAATGTCATCAGTAACTTTAAACATAGACTTGAAATCATAATTGCCTAGAATGGACGTCATGTGGAACATATTTTATGAATGGACTCTGAGACATATTGGCTGTCATGAAGGTAATGCCCAAGCATAATACATCACATAAAGATTTATTATGTCTGCCATAAGGCTATGTTTTCCAATTGTATACTGATGTGTGTAGAAAATACAAATGTACAGAATAAGGTCAGATAATATGAAACAACCTGTATCATTTGTCGAGTACTTAATATGTCTGCTCATGATTAGCCTAATTATATTACAAGCTTTATTTTGTTGAAAATAATTTAAAAGTTTAACACATGGTTTACTCACAAAACTGCACTGCAATAACTTTACTTATTTTCAACAACATTTTAATTAGGCTGGGTTTAACACATGGTTTACTCACAAAACTGCACTGCAATAACTTTACTTATTTTCAACAAAATTTTAATTAGGCTGGATTTAACACGTTTTTCTCACAAAACCACACTGGAATAACTTTACTTATTTTCAACAAAATTTTAATTAGGCTAGGTTTAACATATGGTTTTCTCACAAAACCACTCTGGAATAACTTTACTTATTTTCAACAAAATTTTAATTAGGCTGGGTTTAACACATGGTTTTCTCACAAAACCGCACTGGAATAACTACTTATTTTCAACAAAATTTTATTTAGGCTGGGTTTAACACATGGTTTTCTCACAAAACCGCACTGGAATAACTTTACTTATTTTAAACAAAATTTTAATTAGGCTGGGTTTTTTTTTTTTTTACCACAACTGTTAATCTGGTCAAAATGAGTTGAAATAATATTATATCATAGGTTTTTTTTTTTATAAGTTGACTTCACGTTTCACATACAAATGTCAAAGCATGGCTGGAAATACTGAAAGATCGATATGCTGATTGTGAAAGGAATGTTCACTCAGATGGAGATTATTCTTTTTGAATTCTAATGTTACAGAAATAAAGCTGCTTGATCAGTTGGTCGACTCATATTTGTCATTACCATATTGAAGAATTACATCACCATTCGACTTGTAACTGATACCTAGTTTAGAGCTGGCTTACATAATTGTATCAATAACATGATAGACACATTGCCATTCTCTTGTGAGCTCGGAGTCAAAAATGTTTTAATTAAAATAAAATAGAACATTCTCATATCAAGGATCTTTGTTCTCTGATCAAATAGATTTAGATCTGAGAGCTTTAACCCTTTAAGACTTGACTTTCCACTGCCTTAAAGTGCCCCAGGAATTGATATATCTCAGCAGTTAAACAAAGGATAAATTTAAAGATGGTTAATTGACGATAACTTTTTTTATTATTCATTACAAGACCTTATTATTTATTTTAACAAGAAATAAGCACTTGGAGATATATGGTATAAGAGACTAAGATAAATATGAATTCTGTCATATGTTTAGTAAAGATTTAATTCACCTTTTTCGGTTGTATAAACATGTTCAGACATTCTGGAATATTGTTATAAATAGGATATTCTTAAAAACTAAAATCAGACTTCAAGTAAATGCGCAATTATTTTAAGCAATCCTAACTAATTTAAAAAAAATATATAATAAACTTGATACTATTAATTGTTAAAACAATAAAATATATAAATCAAAATGTAAAGATCAACTAACTGGATTCCAAAATAGAATGATCATGCATTTTCATCTAAATATATTTCTATATACTATAATACTATATAACAGAATAATAAAATATGAAGAAAAATGGAATATTTGGAGAAAATTAATTATATAGAATATTGAATTTGTATTGTTTTTTAATTCTTAGTTATCAGTAATTATAATATTATTATAACATAAAGAATTGTGCTACTAATTCACATTATTGATAAAATGGAGACCTTTAAATCATGTTAATTTAATCTCGAAAAAATTTTCTGTCACATAGTTTTAATTTGTGTACTGTATTTAACATATTAATATATTCAAACTTATAAAATGACACCTGAGTACACTGTATTTTATTCTGTGTATTAGGTGTCAAGACATACATGAATGGTGTTTTGTGAATCATGGTCTTTAGAGGAAACCTGCTGCCACCACATAGGCTACTCTCTCTCTGATTAGCAGAAAGAGATTTTTATAATAATTATGTCCTATTCCACGTAACATGGCCTTTGATAAACCAGTTGTGGACCAAAGTCAGTGTTAGTGGTGTACACCTATCCACTGAGCCTTGAGGACCACTTACTTTGGGTTGGAGCCTGTATCGAAATTAACAATCTCATGCCTCGACTGAGATTTGATTTTTCTTTTCTTTTTCTCTGTTCAAAAAAAAAAGAAGTTTATTGCCCCAGACGTGTTATGGTAGTGTCATGGTCCTGAATTCACCACCTTACATATAGTACAGTAAACAGTCATCACATTCTTCCAATCTAATAATAATATAATATTAAGTATTTAAAAAAAAGAAGTAAAACAGAGCAACAACTAACAAAAAATAAGATGAAGTCAGAGATGAATAAAGATAGAAAAGTTGGTGGATATATACTTCCAAACTGGCTTCATGGTTCCCACAAAATATGATGTAATAGAGGTATAAAGTGTCTCAACTGTAGCACTCAAAAACATCTAACCAAGCTTCCTAGATGACATCAAATTCTGTTTGTAAACAGTTTTTATAATGTATATATTTTTCTATTTCTAAATTATCTTTAATGAAATTTTTAATCGCAGTTTTATTTAGTTACTCTTTTGTAATTTTATTTTATGTGGTATTTTACTTTAACTATTAACCAATTTACAAATGTATTTTTACTGTTTATAATACTAAATAAAACTGTGTTCCTATTCAA
>JAULBS010101045.1:0-16100 GCA_032355785.1 Symmetromphalus regularis
ATGATTGACGTCCAATAGCCGCTGATAAGATAAAAATCAATGTGCTCTAGAGGCGTCGTTAAATAAAACAAACTATACTTTATTATAAGGTCATAATGCTGAAATGTAATAGATACATTGAAAATATAAACACCAAATGCTGGAGCAAAAAGGATATTACTTTATGTACTTAAAAATATAGATTTGTGTATACACTTATAAAGGTAAGACAAAAACAGATTCCTAGGAATAACCTTTGTTTTGTCTTCTCTTTGACCACATTCTTCAGAAGTACCTATGCAAATGATTTGAAATATTTACACTGATTAAAAAGTTTCCTTTTATATCTGTAGGTAATGAATCTAGCTAATTGTCAGTGACAGCGTGATAAAGATTTCAACTTCATGGTGTTTGATCGCCAACTGTTTCCCATGTTATTTCACTCTTATAGGTTACTAGTACTTCTATCTTATGTATTAATTTGTAGCATTCTTGGCCAAAATAAGAATGTTTTCTGTAAGAATATCTCTTCTTATCTGTGATATCCCATCCCAACATTGTTTGCCTCAAGAAAAAGGTAAACCAATTAGATTGTATTCCTGCTGATACAGATTCACCGGTTCAAGACTATCGCTTGCACACAGTGTTTTAGCAGAAATCTGTGTCAGATATACAACTGCTACTAGAAATATTAGCATAGTAAGGCCTTTGTCCTTCACGTTTACACATATTTTATGTTACTTGTTAATAAAAAAATCCTGGCTTTAATGAAATAAATAGTACCAGAATTATTTTAATAACAAGCAGGCGTAGATGCAGGATTTCTGAAAGGGGGTGTCCAAATGTGATGGGTGATGGGTTATTTTCACGTCCTTCGACTTGGAAAATGTGAAGAAAAAAAAAGAAAAAAAATGTGAAACAGATCCACTACTGGCAACCATGTCAAAACATTAACCCCAACACTTCCCTAATTTATTATTAAATATTTTTAATAGAGAGGTAGTGAAATTCAAGTTTTAAAAAATTCTTATCTTTAGCAAAGAAATATTTTTATTAGTTATGTTAATTATTATGATCTTGATATAACACTTTCATTTTCCCGTACTTGACGACTTTATTTTTTACATGTTAAATAGAGAGAAAAATATAATCTATACATCTCACTACTATTTCTCAGTGTCATCACATGTTTCTGAAAAGCAGAAGGGCATAAATAGATGGTTCACTCAAGATATTTAGATGTTAGGTGGGTGGGTGGATTCTCCGCCACCTACGATAGTCATTTGTTCTCCAGAGACACGTGTCATGTAATTTTTTAATTAGTACCACCTATAATGTCAGGTGGCCACTTTGTTATATGACGTTTATTTCATCTCGTCTTTTAATTAAATTCTCTCCTGTGTTTATGTTGACTTTTGGCTGTCATACTACAAGTAGCTAGCAGTTTGTCGATAATTAACCACGCAGAATAAACAGATGTTAGCTAATATTTCACCCACACCAAAATTCCACCTACACCACATTCCTCCTACCCAATTTCCCCCAATTATTTTAAAATTAGTTATAAACATTATGATGGTTGATTGTGATCTTCATTACGTTCACACCATCACATCCGGGCCATGCTTGTTAAATCTACTAGTTTAATTGTGCTTTACAAGTAGCTCACATTAAAGGATGTTGAGTGTTGGGGCCTATACAGACCTCATGTTGTGATCACAGGAGCATCAAGTTCATCTATTGTCACTACCCAGTCCACACAGAAATATTATCTGCCAATTTCCTAGATTTGTCCTCAGTTCAACTTGCAGCAAACTAACATTTTCTCACAGATCAACTTTAGACAACGAATCCCAAGGAGTCCTTTCAAACACTGCTTGATTTGTTTTGCTGAATTTTGTCAATGACTTCTCAAGTTGTTACAACTATTTATGCATTGACTATGAAAAGAAACCACTAATTGATTAAACTGAATTAAGTTGGTTATTGAAATTGATAATTGCTGTAAATCTTGAGTGATAATCTATGATCTTACTTCAAGGAGCGGTTTTTTTGCTTTTTCTCCACCACTTGGTCACGTGTGATATTAGGTGCGGAATTCTTTTCCTTTTGTATTGGATTTCATTCATTTCCTTTTTGAGAACTTTTGACTTACTTTCTCATGATACAGTAAACATTTTAATAATATAATAATAAGTTGTTGATATTGCAAGTAGTTTCTGAGTACAGCTGAAAACAAAAATAAGCAGAATTTGTTGTTGGAAGTAGTTATTAAATTCACCTCAATAAAAAATTAAGTTGTTGTTAGAAATAATTGTTCAGTTGAGCATGAATAAGAATTTGTGTTTTGGTACTTAGCAAAACAAGTTTAACAGTATTACTGTGTTCTTCAAGACATACTCACAAAACCTTTATCTTACGCCCATACTCTAGAGTCGTCACTACAGATCGAAAGAATCTATTCTGCACTGCATATTTATAAAACCTTTATCATGTGCACACAATGTCTGTACTGAATATTCACAAAACCTTTTTATATGCCCACACTAGTATGCACTGCAGAATAGGTTTATTATATACTCTTCAAAAAAAGTTGGAGTCGAAATATTAATGTTAATATCAACAATTAGAGTGAACATACGTTTTGACGACATACATCCTAGTAAAGAACGTTCAGGTCTGTTTATCGTCTGGGACATGATACGGAGACGTGTGCTTCAATGTCAAAGACCGCCGACCATGTTAGCGGAACTTGGTCAGGTGCTGCAAAAGGAATGGAACAGACTCCCTCAAATGGTCATTTGGAGACTCACATGCTGTATGCCTCGTTAATTGAATGAATGACATATCATGGCAGTATCACCAACTACTGTTAAAAAAATCCATAATCTTTCAAATTTCACTTCTGACCCCAGTTGTCCTTCAATCTTTGGCAGTCATAAAACCTACTGTAATACTAAACTACTGGTTGTAGCATTTGCCCAAATAGTGTACTATTATTATATAACCATTCCCCGCAGCTAATGTACCTTTCAATTTTGGCAATTGTAAATTCTTATTAGAGTTCCCCTACTTTTTTTGAAGAGTATATGTGCACACTTTATTTTAAACTACATATTCACAAAACTTTTCTATAAAACTTTTGTTATAAGCCTACACTATTTTGCACTGAATATCCACAAAACCTGGGAAGAAATGAGAAAGATCATTTGTCCCACAAAACCTGGGAAGAAATGAGAAAGATCATTTGTCTCACGTTCTATTGATTGTTGTGTGATGATGAATTGACTGAGGAAGTGCATGAGTGTGATTTTGGCATCAATCACACATCAACAGTGACGGGTGGTGTTGTCCGAGTGGTTTAATCCAGGTGGCACGGGCACAGTTTTACTGTGTGCTCCCAGATTAGCCTACCCATAGCAATTAGCCGAATTTAAAAGAGAAAGCTTCTCAAAACGTTGACAGTTAATCTGATGTCAGCAAGTGCAAGTATTACATCAACCTGTCATTAAAGACTACAGGTATTCAACAAGCTTGTTTACCTGAACAAATGCCACGGGGAGCCGTTCTAGCAAGCAGTCAAACTGTACGAGTCTTTAGGATGTTATATGACTGAGGATAGGATTCAGTTCACTGGTAATATTAATATGAGATGTGAGAGAATGTAGGTTCGATTACTAATAGGGGACATTTAAAAAATATAATAATTCTAGGCACTGCTTCATTACTGATACTTGAAAGATCATGGCATGTGTTTTTGCTGTTGTTTTAGATTTTATATATGTTGTGTGAATTTGTGACTGGTATGTGAAAGGCTATGGTATGTGTTGTGTTCTTTGTGTGAATTTGTGACTGATATATGTGAAAGGCTATGGTATGGGTTGTGTTGTTTGTGTTAATTTGTGACTGATACATAAAAGGGTATAGTATGTGTTGTATGAATTTGTGACTGATACATAAAAGGGTATAGTATGTGTTATGTGAATTTGTGACTGATACATAAAAGGCTATAGTATGTGTTGTGTGAATTTGTGACTGATACATAAAAGGCTATAGTATGTGTTATGTTAATTTGTGACTGATGCATAAAAGGCCATGGTATCTGTTGTATGAATTTGTGACTGATACATAAAAGACCATAGAGTATATTGTACTGTTTGTATGCACATTGTTTAACTTAAGGATCCAGCTCAGTGGTAGTGTCTACCTCAGATATCAATGGTTGTAGCTTCAAGTCTCATCAATGAACCTGCATTTGTTTTGTGTAGTGCTTAATGATTTGTATATCAAAGTCCATGGCATGTGCTGCCATGTATCTGAACATATATAAAGACTGCTAATTGAAAATAGTGTGTTACCTCAACAAGACTGTTCTATAGCCCATTGAAGTAGTTTTGATTCAGCTAGTCAAGAATATCTTAAAAGCAACACTATTTCAATATGTCTCTTTAGTATGTGTTTGCAGTGATTTAAAATTTGGTTTTGAAGTATTGCACTAACTCATGGTAAGCTTAAACATTCTTAGAACAACTTGGCTCTTATGATGACCTTAGATGTACAGAGGTCTGACTTAACAGGTTTACGTACCAGTTAGAACTTTGTAATTCCAGCATCGTGATACAGTCTCATAACTGCTGATTAAACAATGTGCCACATTATTTCCTTTCCTTTATATACCGATAATTGGAAATTATTGAACAATGGGATGGCAGTAATGTCCATTCTGTCAGATGATTCACTTTGTTAGATGATTGTACACTGGGTGGCATTATTGACAACCGGTTATCTGTATTGATGACTGGAATTACCTCTTTCACTGACCCCAGTAAGTGATTCAGTACATCAGGTCCCAGAAGACACTCTAGCAGTAATGTCAGATTGCACTAGCCATATTGACCATCCATTTATCCAGTGCAAAACTCACCTATCTTAATCAATTGTGACTGGTCAGCAGATAAACTACAAACAACCACCAGTTTCTCACCAATATACTTTGAAAAGAAATAGATTTGTCCATCGCATGTCTAATGTATTTAATATCTTCGCTAGGATTGCAATTACTATGGGTTTTATCATGGCTTGACATGACAGTTCGGTTCCTGCCTGACATTTTAATTTTATCTAGTTCTACATACTGACTTCTGTATATCCCACTGAGGATGAAGCTATATTTAACATGTGAACATAGCTTTTGTTTTTTTGTTGTATGCAAAATTTCATTTAAAATTTTTTAATTGGTAACAGGTTTGTTTTAATGTGTGAAATATTACACTGTTAATTAATAAAGACAAAAACAAACATTATCTGTGGATAATGCAGTCTAAAACTAAATTCCTTTGAATTATAGAATTGTACCTTGAAAGGGGACTTAATTCTGGTTTAGATACAATAAAGGTTTTGTTCATAGGGGTTGCCAAAAAGTCTTTTTTTTTTCTTTTTTTGCCATATGTGCTGATCTAACTTCTAAGAGGCAATTATTATACATAATTTGTAATCCAGCTATTCTAAACATCTAAGCCAAGTTAATGTTTTACACTCAAATTGGCTTATTTATAAAAAACAAACATTTTAAAACCCAGAGGCCATCATGGTGGCATTCACATAGATCCTGTCCATTGTAATAAACATATTTCAGCTGTTAACATTTGCTATACTTGACTGTCAAACATTATAATCAGAAACAATTAAGATTATTTAGCATGACAATTTTTGTTAATTTGAATTGTGACATTACTGGACAGCTGGAGTGTGTTGTTTTACAGAAGGATTTGGACTGACAGCTGGTTACCTAAATTGGTCAGCTTCCTGGCAAACATGTCACTTGTCTGATTTGTGTCAAGTCCATGACAGGTGACAGTGTCAAAACCAGTTGTGGTATTTCTTCATTCCTTTTATAAATGTTAATTTCTGTATTAGATTATTAGCAAAATTGTCATGTTTGAAAGAGAATTAATTAAATGATAGTAATAATGTGGAAATTATATTTTATGTAATTATATACTTGCTTTAGTCACTTTTAAACAAACTCTACAATTCAGTTCACTAAGAATAAGTATAGTATACAGAATATACAAAGTAACCAAGAAATATAATAATAATATCTTTATTTGATAAAGAGTTATAGCAAAGTTTTCATCAAATTTATCTTTTGAATGATAGCATTGATGCATAATGGAAATCACTTGCAAATAATTTTGAAATCTTTTAGATTTCAAAAACTCTTTTACACCAGTCATTGTCATGGTACCTGACTTGTATGTCAAATGCTGTCAGTGGGAGTGCATATAAAAAAAAGCCCTTGCTGCTAATGAAAAAGAGAAGCATATGTGGATGTCAAGTTGATCTCATACTTCAGACCATATTTAACAGTTGCCATAATTATGATGTAACACTTAATAGGTGATGACTAAACAATGTACTGGTGTGTCATTACACAAACAATTGCTTTCCATTCCAATCAAATCCATTTGAGCCACTTTTCTCTTTGATGTGTTGTAACTGAGCGAGAATTTCTATTACATAGTCGGGTAGTTGTATTCAGTTCCTAATGGCCACTCTGAAACATCAACAGTTTAGTATTTCTGATATTGCAATCACTTCTGACACCACCAGTAATTTGTGCAGAGTGACGCATGGACTATTTCCCCTTGTATTAGTCATTTGTGCATCGCTACCTGTAATCAAGATACATTTGATGAAGCAAATGATTATTATTTGCCTTTGCTAGTTGATATGCACAAACTGAGGTGGTCAATTAATGAGTGTGATGCTGTGCAAACAGTGCTTGGCTCTCGGATGTCCAGATCAATGATGTTGGAGGAGTGTCGTAACAGTGCCGCTGATGTCGATACTCATATTGGATTTATTGACCTGTCAATGCGAGCAGCTGCGTGTCGCGCTCTGACTTGTCACACCATTCTACACTGTTACACTATGTTACACAATGTGTTGATCATAACGATTTCTCTTTGTCAGTCGGGTAGATTTGTGCTGCATTGGTTCATGTTGACAATCGTTTATCGATGTAACGTATATAGATAGCATTCGGTGTTAGATATGCACAGTGTATGATTCCGGTAAGAGCCAGAACAATGCCCGGGTCATACGACCCATATCATACATTACAGTCAATCAGTGTATTTGTTCTAGCGTGGAATTTTATCAGAATTATATAATGTAAGTTGGGGGTCTATAAAACATTTGGTTGAGCAGAAACAAATCTCAGGAGGATAGAATACTTGGGCCGAGTTATTCAAATGTTAATTAGATTAACCAATGGTTAAGAGATTTTCAAACCAAATTTTAAATAATTGTTAATAGCAACTTAAAGATATGCTATTTAATTTGCAGTGATCTAAGGTATTCACCATTACTTAATTTAAAAGCTTTGCTTTTCTTTGTTATGTCAATCCTTGGTACGTTATCATTGCTTTAAGCAACAATGTCCTGGGAGAAGGAGTTAGCCATTGTACGGTCACGCCATTTACTGGGTTGGAAGAAATATTTTGAGAACAGGAGAAAAAAAAAAGGGCTAATATCATGATCTTAGTACAGTTTTGTATCATAACCCCCAATAACCGATTTTTATTTTTGTGCTAGGGGTCTTAAACAAATAAACACTCATTCATTTCTAAGCCTTTCAATAAGTTACATACTGTTTATTTATGAATAGCATTTGATGGACAGCTGTTCTAATTTTCTGGCTGGTGTTAAACATTATTAATTCAGTTCCATCTCGTGAACATTACTGTACCCACCACTCTCAAATGAGATGAAAAAACACTAATTTGATCATTATTTACCAGCTTTGTGGCTAAATTGATCTTTACGCTCTGATATAATTTGAACAAATATGATAGTCTGGGCAAACCTTATTGACTGGGAGAATTTGTGTAATAGATAAAATATTGACTGTATGGTAGATATCCGGCTTTGAGGAGCTTCCAATACAGCGAGTTACTTGTTAGAGCGAGTATTTGCATAACTCTGTTTAGAAATGCTGCTTGGTTCTGCTATTGTTGTATAAATTATCTTGAGAAGTAAACAAAGCCTAGAGAAATTGGGAAAATATTGTTGTTTCATTTGTTGCTTAATGGTCGGAAGCCTAATACTGAGCAAGAGTTTAAAGGCAAGTATGTAGCTAGAATTTCAAAAGAGAATAGTTTTTTTGCAACATTGAGAACCTCCTTAATTTGAAATATTTTTAAATCTTGGTAGGTATGCCATTGAAAACATATGCGTGTATTTATTTGCCATTACTAAGTTAATAGACTTATGAAAAATGGGGTGACTGAAGTGTAAAAAATAGTTTTTATATATATTTTTTTACTATTTTTGATGATAACAAAAACAGAAACCATGAGAATAAATCTACAAAGCCAGGCTAAAAATGGAGTCAGAAATTACATATAAAACATCTTTTCTGTCAAATAAAATAATAATTTATATGTTATAACATGCTGCTGCTTTACCCATCTTCCAGACCATATGTTCTATTGAGAAAGTGCATGATACCTAATAGCTGATGATGATGTTAAACATGCCCTGCATTCCATTCCATGCTGTATGTTCAAAATGTTTGTAAACCACAGCCAGTTTTTTCTAAGACAAAGGATGTCTCACACCTTTGTTCCATCTGTTTTACTCTCACACAAACAATGCAAGCTATGCTACACACCAGCTAAGACTGTATATTTACATGATCCCCTGTCAATTATTGACATATATTTGCTTTTGGCAGTGATCAGACATTTCTTATGCAGTTCATTATTTTCAGTAAAAAGTAGATATGGCCATACTGTTTTATTTTTCGGATTACACCTTTCTGAAGCATGTGTTGCCAGATGGAATAAAAATAAAATTGTTATAACTTGTTTGACTTTTAGATCATACTACTTCCATTTCTGTGAATTTCGGTGGACAATAAGTAGAACGGGTGGGAGGTTGGCTCACACTTGTCCACGTGTTAAAATAATCAAATGTTTGACATCCAATAGCCAATAATTAATAAATCAGTGTGCTCCTGTGATGTCATTCAATAAAACAAATAAAAAAAACCACTTCCATTTCTTGACTTCAGCTGTATGTGCAACGAATACGAGACAACTCTATTGTCTTGTCTTTTTACTGGCCTAGGCAGCACAGTGGTTAAACTGTTGTTAGGTGTAGGGATCAAAGCTCAGTTCTGGCTATGACCTAGAATGAGAGCTATGAAAGACTCAGTGAGACTACAATTGGTTTATCAAAGGCTGTGATATTTGCATTTCACCGTGGGATAGCGCTTATAAAAGATCCTTTCTTGCTAATTGGAAAGACTAGCCTATTTAGACTGTTTCCTCCAAAGACCATGAGCTGTAAAAGACCATATGTCTACACCTAATAACTGTTAAATAAACACTGTGCTAGGGTGTTATTACACAATCAATTGTTTCCTATTGTCTTTTAGTAAATATTTTTAATTAAATAGGTGATAGAGTATTTGACAAAGTATGTAAATTCCCAAGACACAAGATTTTCATGTTTTATTTCTATTCTGTAAATATGATTGACTGTAATGTGGTTAGTTTTATTTTTATTCTACATTTGCCTAAAATAGATCATAAATCTTTAAAATTAAAAAAAATATGCCCTGAAGTGCAATCATAAAAGATGTTAGAACAAGTTTTCTTGTTGACTCGGTAACCGAGGACCTAGCATCATGGGATTACTTGTCTACTGAACTCACAGTTAATGTGATTCTCTTATTCATTGCTAAAATAATAGTGATGGGGCCGTAATCAGGTGAAAGCAAATTATTCGCAGTAAATATGGATCTGAGTAGAGAAATGAAGCTAAGGGATAGATTTATAGGCAAATGGTGCAGTGGTGGCTAAGGAACTACCGTTATATAGTCATTTAATGTGGCATAATGGACCCTTCTCATGGAAAAGATTGTCGGGGTGATCGATCGTACTCTCCACGAGACTATCACTAATTCTGCATTACAACATATTGCACTTAATTTCAAATTTTACCTCCACCACATAAAATCTGCAGTAGGGTCATAAAGATCATATTAATGTTTGTGTCGGCCTATTGCACTATTCAAGCGAATGGCCGTGTCGTGATCCAGGCATTGTGACCCAAGACAATCTCTACAGCAAACACCTAGCATGCTATGATGGTCCGAGCATGGTGCTCATTGTTCACCACAGGTCTCCATTGAGCGTGAAATCTTTGTTAAAAGCTAAACAGGTTGTGCAGTGGAGAGTTTGGCGGATATTAATAAATGGCCGAGATTGATACACCAGAGGGATTCGCAGCTTCAGTGCTGGCTGGCATTGTTTGATCATCTGCTGGGGAAACGTTCACGGAGGCTTGCTCAGTGAAGCCCTGCCGATGACAGAACTCCACTGATTGCATGTATTCTCACTGATCTGACATGGTGATGGTCTCGTGTCGAGTTGCAGAGTTGAACATCACTGCCAGTGTGGAACATGACCACAGGTAGGATTAAATGTGCTTTATACAATCATCAGTATCGACTTTCTGTCACATAGTATGTACGTATATATAGATTCCTTTAGTACAAATGTCCTTTTGTTTTGTTTTTCTCAAACTCAAGAGAATAATATTAATAAGGAAGAAAAGATGAGAACAATAGATATTGATTATGAGATTCTGAAGCAAATTCTTGACATTGCAATGACCAACTGTTGAATTTCTTAATTAACAAGCATTCTTCAGGTTTGTTAGAGATAATGGGTTCAATTCCCCTATATCACTGAACTATTATTGTAAAAGACACTGCTTTGAGAAAAAGTTGCTTTATAGTAATATATTTTATTTCTGATTACTTTGTGTAGTGGTGAGGCTCAATGGTACAGTAGTAGAACACTGGACTCTCAATTAGGGGTGTAATAATATACAGGTATACTGTTATATTGCAATACTTGCCGAGCGCAATACATACCACGATGTGGTTACGTGTATCGTGATATATCTATCTAATGAGTAGACATCTATAAAACCTATGACTATGACAGCAAGTTATAAAAATAAAAAATAAACTTAATTAAAACATATAAATCTACTGTATCTATATATTCTTCTTTTTTTTTATCAGAAATTGGTACAGGTCTGCCTGCCCGAGATATGTTTAGTAGTTAGTATAATAGTATCAAAATATGACTTTATCATGTCTTGGTAATTAATCAAACTGTATTGTGGTATGTATTGCAATATGGGTTTGCTGTATCGCAATATATCGCAATACAGTTTTGACTGTATCGTTGCACCCCTACTCTAAAGCTGAAGACAGTGGTCCAAAACCTGTCAGAGGCTGGTTCCCACTTAAAACTATATGTCTAAATTACCAAATGTTTGACATCCAATAACTAATTTTTAATAAATCACTGTGCTTTATTGGTGTCATTAAACAAAATCAAAAACAAATATTTCTTTAAGTATTATTAATTTTACTTATGAATTAGATAAAAACGATAAATATTTAATATTTTTTATAAATGTGTAAATGCAAATGTAATAATGGGTATTAATTTTATATCAAACAACTGAACCACTGAAGTGTAATGACAATGCAAAGACCATTTCCCAGAAGAAAAGGGAGAGTACTCCTAGATGGTTTACTACTAGACAACACGACCCTATAATTACAAGGTTCTAAGGTAAAAGGTTTTACATACAATATAGAACCCCGTAATTCTAGAGTCGCGATGTTACTGACCACATCAGACATTTCAGAGCTGATTACTTTTACAGAAATAATTCAATTATATCTGTCTGTAGTCTTGACATCTCCACAGACCTAAAACCAAGAGTACGTAATTGTTGGGGATAACAGCTGATGTCCATTCTTGTGACTGGTGTCTAAGCTTGTCTCCAATCCACTTACCAAGAAACCATTGCCAATACATCACCTCTTACTTTAACAAACTTCAAACTAACACAGTCTGGTGTACAACATCTATTTCCGGTTTCTAACTAGGAATTGTACATTTTTTTAGTTCCCTATCACTGAAATAACTACTATTGCTTCTTTCATTGCTCCATCTGCCAAATTGTCATTGAACATTGCCATGCAATCAAACAAATGTTAGCTAGCTTTTTTATAGTGTGGAAGTAAAAAAAACCAAAAACAATCAATAAATTAAATCATCCTTATTGCAATCAATACAGATATCTGGTCTGCAGTCTGTATGATCTCTGTTTTCAAGGTAGGCACTTAACAGAGAGATCATCTTCCCTCAGAGCTGGTCTTGCCCCAAGCATGGCTGGATGACCAGAACAAATGGTGAGGTCATCGATGAGGAGATTCCATGTCCATAATTTTGTTTCTCCAATTAGACGACTCGTTAGCTGACATTTTGACCCATGGTATTGATTTTTCTCTGTTCACCTGCGCTCAACAATCTGCCAGTATTGGCAAATGATGCAGAATCAGGCTAATTCTGAATTGTTCTCTGAGAAACCATACTGCTTCCATTAATGCTGGTCACCTTTATGTAAGTATGAGTTTCACTTACACAAATATTTTATCTTATGCAAGATCGTCTTGAGACCCTTTAATATCTTTGATGTGAGTATTCTTAGCAGTTTTTCTAATCAGTTTGTGGTTGTTTATATTATTACAAAGTACCTTGCTTTTTCATATAGTACTATAAGCTCAGTGAAAAAGGATATTAGTTGTTGTTCATGAAAAAGATATTGGCTGTTTGCTGCTCTGAAGAACAAGAAAATGGATGTCAGTTTTTTTTATTCCTTGATGCTGTATTTTCAGACAAGTGTGATTTGTTTTATGATATTGCTATTTCTGCCCATCATGTGAGCTGATTGAAAGATTTCTGCTTGATAAAACTGGAACTGGTTTGCAATAACACTCAGCTAGCTTCTCAATCTATATGAGATGATCAGACCAGGCTTTCCGAATAGAACTCCGCCTCTCATGCTGTCACATAGATTTTCATTTCCATTGTCATATTCTTCGATCTCAGCTAGAATGAAGTTTCTTTTGAGTGCTTAGCAATGCAGTTTGATTTGATGAATAACTGCAGCTGTAATACTGCATGTGCCTATTCACAGTTGTCCATCTTCAAATTGCTCCATCTTCAAATTGCTTCATCTCTCTTCAGTTAATCATGTAGCCGTAACTGTAGTTTATTTGACGGTAACTGCAGTGTATTATTTGCATATTACAGGCTACGTAGTTGGGTTTTCTGTATTGTTTTTTCACCCTGTCACCTCACTGAGGGTGGACAGCAAGAAATGAAAGGTCAGTATTAGAAGCAGGTGTTGCCATCCATACAGGAAGGACAGGTCACATGCTATTTTTCTTATTATTTTTCTTGTACTCTGGTGTAGCTGTTGTTTTGTTTTTGGTTGATGCTGATGCCAGTGCTGTCTTGTTTAGTGTGTGATGGATGTGTTCCCAGGTGTGTAGTCGTGCAAGGTCACTTCCTTGGAGTGAACATTCTCTGACTCACGGATGGGCGATTCTGCTGTCATGAACAGGTAGGATCGACATTGCTCATGGGTTTAACATCATTGCTTTTGGGGTCAGCCCACTGATTTTGCTCACACATTGTGTGCTTTGTAAACACTAAATTAAACCCCTAGTCGTTTAATGAATGTTTGATTGATGACAATCTTACATTAGTACTTTTATGTTAGTACGAAACATCGGTTAACTTCAAAAATTTTCTTCATTGTATATGCTCTCCTGTCTGTTGCAAAGTTCATATGAAAGATTTCTTGCTGCTAATTGGAAAAAGTAGCCTAGGTAGCATTAGTAGGTTTCCTCTGAAGACTATGAGTCACAAATGCATATCTTTGACACCTAACCTGCTAAATACTGTAGATCTATAAATTAATGCAAACATGATATTAATGCAAAAAATTGGAGTTCATGTTATTCACATTAATAATATGACACATTTATTTCTAACTATAGTCAATATTTGATGGGACTTTCAAACAAAATAGATGGATATTAAAATACCAGTACATGATAATCTCTCATATTTTATTAAAAAACTACACAAGACAACTTACGGGACGAGTACGTAATAAAAGTCTGATTAAAAGTATTTACTCAAGCACTAGTCCAGTAAGTTGCTCACAACATGTGATGATAGCCTTGCAGTTATGTGTTCACTTTTTCATTAGGGAATTAACACTTGCTTCTTCCTCACACATTTGAGTGTTCAATTAAGGTGGTTGTTATTAACAACAATGCTTGTGGTCTCAGTTTTAGGAAATTGCTCTACCTGCTGATTGCTGCACAAAAGTGTTGCTTGAAACCTACTGTTCCAAAGGGAGGCCACTCTATTAATTTAAGGATGCCTTAATTTCATGTTTTACAGTAAACGGTGCACTGGGGTGTCATTAAACAAGCAATCTTTTCTTTATTTCTTTTTTTCAAGGATTTTCAGATTTTGAATGTTATGTGTTATATTTGCACGGAATGGGCCACTGTGTTGTGAGATATGCATGACAAGACAACAGATTACAGGAAGCATGGTAAATGATTAATACACAGCATCACGTTAATGTGTTACTTTTAGATTAGTCATAAATATATAATGTAGGCTGATTCACCTCGGGTTTGTTCATCACCACAGTTGTGAGTTGGATTTTTGTTATTGCACAAACTAAAATGTCATTAATTAACTTCGTCAAAATGGGAAGTTGCTTATATATATATATTTTTTTGTATTGTTTAGTTTTTTTTCTTATTGCACAGACTACAAAATTAAAATGGATTTAGTATTGTCATTAATTAATCAATTTGGTCCAAATGGGTAATATGAAGTTGCTTATATATTATATTTTTGTAGTTAATAAAATAACATTTTTTTGGTGTTATTATCTGTAAAGTCACTGATAGAATGAATTGCAGAATTCACAATTGTAATTTTCACAAAACTTGTTAAGTCACTTTTTTACCTTTAGTTACATTTTATTTTTTTATTTTTCATAACAGTACAATACTAGATATGTTTGTAACTGATATGATACTATCTTTTTTCTTATTATTGAACAGACTACAAACTAAAATGGGTTTTGTATTGTCATTAATCAACTTTGTACAAATGGGAAATTGCTTATATTTTATATTTTTGTAGTTACACAATAAAATTAAATTTTTGGGTGTTTTCTGTAAAGTCAATCATAGAAAGAATTCCAGAATTCACAATTGATGAGTTTTCACAAAACTCGTTAAGTCACTTTTTGCTTTTAGCGACATTCTATTTTTTATTTTTCACAAACAGTACAATGGTGTTAGATATGTTTGTAACTGATATGGTTGAAAGGTCGATACATTTGGTTTCACCTGATACACTGATCGTGCAGTGGATATTGACCACATAATGGATAGGACATGCTAATCCTGCCATTCTCTGCTCATTGTGACAAACTACTCAGCTCGCCAACACCTGGTGTATTAACTTTCATCACTGCGTGCCACAAATATTCCCATTGTGCTCCATTTTTCATTATGCTTCAGTATTCACTATTATATATATCTGGGGAACAGTAAACAACAAAAACAATATTCTAGCCAAGTGTAATATTCTATTTTTCAACACCTATCAAAATTAATATTGTTAAGCTTTCTTTACTTTTGTTTGTAAATATCAATTATTCAAAATAGGATGCTACCAGTTTCTTTTATACATGTGTATTCACCATTATAAGGTGGAATTTTGACAACAGTAAACAAACAAAAACAATATTCCAGCCAAATTTAATATTCTATTTTTCTACACCTATCAAAATTAATATTGTGGAAGCTCTCTTTACTTTTGATTGTAAACATCTCAATTGTTCAAAATGGTTTGCTCCAGTTTCTTCAATACATGTATATTTATTTAAATATAATGTTGTCAATGCTATTTACCGACTGTTGGCCTAGCAGTTTCTTCAATACTTGTATATTTATTTAAATATAATGTTGTCAATGCTATTTTGCCAACTGTTGGCCTAGCAGTTTCTTCAATACTTGTATATTTATTTAAATATAATGTTGTCAATGCTATTTTGCCGACTGTTGGCCTAGCAGTTTCTTCAATACTTGTATATTTATTTAAATATAATGTTGTCAATGCTATTTTGCCGACTGT
>JAULBS010101056.1:4244-16099 GCA_032355785.1 Symmetromphalus regularis
CATCTTTACCTTTCATAGTTTTACCGTTACTTTGTACGGTTTTACTTTCAGTTTTAGAAACCAGGTCAACGGATTCACTTTCAGCGGTTTCTGGTTTTATAGCAGTTTTACTTTCACTTTCAGTTATTTTACTTTTCATACTTTCACTTTTATATGCAAGGTTTTCAACGTGATTCTTGGCAATTTCTGGTTTTATGATAATTTTACTTTCACTTTTGATAGTTTCATCTTTACCTTTCATAGTTTTACCGTTACTTTGTACGGTTTTACTTTCAGTTTTAGAAACCAGGTCAACGGATTCATTTTCAGCACTTTCTGGTTTTATAGCAGTTTTACTTTCACTTTCAGTTATTTTACTTTTCACACTTTGACTTTTATACGCAAGGTTTTCAACCTGATTCTCGGCAATTTCTGGTTTTATGATAATTTTACTTTCAGTTTTGATAGTTTCATCTTTACCTTTCATAGGTTTACCGTTACTTTGTACAGTTTTTCTTTCAGTTTTAGAAACCAGGTCAACGGATTCACTTTCAGCGGTTTCTGGTTTTATAGCAGTTTTTCTTTCACTTTCAGTTATTTTGCTTTTCATACTTTCACTTTTATATGCATTGTTTGCAACCTGATCAGTTTCGGGTTTTGTGACGATTTTACTTTCAGTTTTGGTTGTTTTACTCTCACTTTTTATAGCTTTACTTTCTGATGTCTGATCAGCACCGGATTCTAATGTTATGGCAGTTTTGCTCTTCGTTGATGTACTTTCACTTTTATATGACTTTTCTTTATCCACATTCTCACGAATTTCTGGTTTTCTGTCAGTTACCCTTTCACTTTCAATAATTTTACTTTTCATAGTTTTTCTTTCAGATGTCTGATCTTCAATTTTATTCTCACCAATTTCTGATTTTGCAGCAGTTTCACTTTTACTTTTAATAGCTTCACTTTTCATAATTTTACTTTCACTTTTATACGTTTTGTCTTCAACCTCATTCTCATCATTTACTGGTTCAATGGCAGTTTTACTTTCACTTATTGTGGTTTTACTTTTAATTGCTTTTATTGCTTCTACATCATTCTCTTCAGTTTCGTGCATTGTTGAAATTTTGTTTTCACTTTTAGTAGCTATACCTTTACCTTTTATAATTTTACTTTTACTTTCATTTTCAGATATCTGAACTTCTTTTTCATTTTCACCAATTTCAGATTTTATTGTATTTTTACTCTTAATAATTTTATTATCCATCGACTTACTTTCACTTTCATATAATTTATCTTCATCTTCTTCCACATTAGTTTCTGGTTTTATGGCAATTTTGCTTTCTGTAATTTTACTTTTCATTATTTTACTTTCACTTTTAATTGATTCATCTTCAGCCTCATTCTCACCAATTTCAGGTTTCATGGCTGTTTTGCTTTCACTTTCAATAGTTTTACTTTTCACAGTTTCACTTTCACTTTTAGATGTTTGGTCTTTGATCTCATGAACTTCTGGTTTTATGGCAATGTTGCTTTTAATAATTTTGGTTTTAGCTGATTCACTTTCACTTTTAAATGATTTGTCTTTAGCCTCATTTTCATCAATTTCTGATTTTGATGCTTTCTTACTTTCACTTTCTATAGTTTTACTTTTAATAATTTCACTTTTAGATGCTTCAGTTTCGACTTCTGGTTTCTTGGAAGTTTTAATAATTTTGGTTTTGATTGATTCACTTTCACTTTCAAATGATTTGTCTTTTGCCTCATTCTCACGAATGTCAGATTTTGATGTTTTCTTACTTTCACTTTTTATAGTTTTACTTTTAATAGTTTCACTTTTAGATGTTTCATCTTCAATCTCTGGTTTTATAGGAGTTTTACTTTGAATACTTTTGCTTTTGATTGATTTACTTTCACTTTTAAATGATTTATCTTTAGCCTCATTCTCGTAAATTTCAGATTTTGATGTTTTCTTACTTTCACTTTCTATAGTTTTACTTTTAATAGTTTTAGTTTTAGAAGCTTCATCTTCTGTTTCAGTTTTTTGGGGATTTTCAATAATTTTGGTTTTGATTGATTCACTTTCACTTTCAAATGATTTGTCTTTAGCCTCATTCTCACGAATGTCAGATTTTGATGTTTTCTTACTTTCACTTTTTATACTTTTACTTTTAATTGTTTCACTTTTAGATGTTTCATCTTCAACCTCATTGTCTTCAACTTCTGGTTTTATTGGAGTTTTACTTTTAATCATTTTACTTTTGATTGATTTACTTTCACTTTTTAATGATTTGTCTTCAGCCTCATTCTCATCAATTTCTGATTTTGATGCTTTCTTGCTTTCAGTTTCTGTAGTTTTAGTTTTAATAGTTTCACTTTTAGATGTTTCATCTTCAACTTCTGGCTTTTTGGGAGTTTTAATAATTTTGGTTTTGATTGATTTACTTTCACTTTTGAATGATTCGTCTTCAGCCTCATTCTCATCTGTTTCTGATTTTGATGCTTTCTTTCTTTCAATAGTTTTAGTTTTAATAGTTTTACTTTTAGATGCTTCATCTTCAAATTCTAGGTGTTTTGGAGCTTTAATAATTTTGGTTTCAATTGATTTACTTTCACTTTTAAATGTTTTCTCATCAGCCTCATTCTCATCAATTTCTGATTTTGATGCTTTTTTACTTTCACTTTCTATAGTTTTACTTTTAATAGTTTCACTTTTAGATGCTTCATCTTCGACAGATTTTTTGGGAGTTTTAATCATTTTACTTTTGATTGACTTACTTTCACTTTTGAATGATTCGTCTTCAGCATGATTCTCATCAATTTCTGATTTTGATGCTTTCTTACTTTCACTTTCTGTAGTTTTAATGGTTTCACTTTCAGATGTTTCATCTTCAACTTCTGGCTTTTTTGGTGTTTTAATAATTTTGGTTTCAATTGATTTACTTTCACTTTTGAATGATTCGTCTTCAGCCTCATTCTCGGCAATTTCTGTTTTTGATGCTTTTTTACTTTCACTTTCTATAGTTTTACTTTTAATAATTTCACTTTTAGATGCTCCATCTTCAACTGATTTTATGGGAGTTTTACTTTTAATAATTTTGCTTTTGATTGATTTACTTTCACTTTTGAATGATTCATCTTCAGCCTCATTCTCATCAATTTCTGGATTTGATGCAGTCTTAGTTTCACTTTCAGTCATTTTAATTTTACTTTTCATCAGTTTACTTTCACTTTCAGATGTCTGGTCTTCAGCTTCATCCTTTTGAGTTTCTGGCTTCATAATTATTTTCCTTTTTATTGAGGAGGCTTTTCTTCCACCTTTTATCAGTTTACTTTTAATAGTTTCACTTTTAGTCAGAGAAGCCCTTCCTTCCGCCTCATCCACGTCAGTTTCCAGTCTTTCCGAAATTTTGGTTTCACTTTCAGTAGTTTTTCTTTCACCCTTACGAATTTGATCTTCACTCTCATTATCAATTTCTGGTTTCACGACAGTTTTACTTTCACTTTTGATTGCTTCACTTTCACTTTTGATAAACTTATTTTTACTTTCAATTGTTTTGCTTTCATCAATTTTTTCTTCTGCCTCATTCATTTCTGAAATTTTTGCTGAAATTCTATTTTTACTTTTAATACCTTTACTTTCATTTTTTATATATTTTGTTTTACTTTTTATAATTTTACCTTCCCTTTCAGATATTTTATCTTCTTCATTTTCGTAAATTTCTGGTGTAATAGCCGTTTTACTTTCAATAATTTTATTTTTTATTGATTTACTTTCACTTTTAAAGGACGGCTCTTCACCTTCATTCTCAAGTGTCTCTGGTTTCGCAGCAGTTTTCATTTCACTTTTAATCATTTTATTTTTAATTTTCATACTTTTGCTTTCATATGTCTGATCTTCATCCTCATTTTCATTTCTTTTCAGTTCTGTATCTTCACTTTTGCTAGTTTCACTTTTTATTGTTTTACTTTTATATATCTGACCTTGTGCTTCATTCTCGTTTATTTCTGTGTCAATGGGACTTTTACTTTCACTTTTGAAAGTTTTGCTTTCACTTTTTATGGTTTTAATTTTTGTAGGTTTACTTTCACTTTCAAATGTGTGGTGTTCAAACTCATATTCATTTGTCTGTGGTTTTTCATCTGTCTTGCTTTCACTTTCAACAGTTTTACTTTTCAGAATTTTATTTTTAACTTTCATAGACTCACTTCCACTTTTATATGACTTTTCTTCAACCTCATTCTGATCTATTTCTGGTTTTGTTGCAGATGTACTTTCACTTTCAGTAGTTTTACTTTCACTTTTTATAGTCTTTTCAGTTTCTGGTGTTTTGGCAGTTTCAATAGCTTTACTTTCACTCTTTACAGTTTTACTTTTTAAAGTTTTACCTTCACTTTCATGTATCTCACCTTCATCCTTATTATCTTCTATATCTTGTGTTACTAAACTTTCACTTTTTCTTGTTTTACTTTTCAATTTTCTACTTTCACTTTCAAATGTCTCTTCAGTTTCTGGTTTTTCAGCAATTTTACTTTTAGTAGCTTTACTTTTGATTTTTATAGTTTTACTTTCACTTTCAGATGTTTGCTCCTCGTCCTCATTAGCTTCTGGTTTTGTGGCAGTTAGTCTTTCACTGTGAATAGTTTTGCTTTCAGTTTTGTATGTCTGGTCTTCAGCCTCATTCTCATCTGTTTCTGGTTTTGCACCAGATTTACTTTCACTTTCAATAATTTTACTTTTCATGGTTTCACTCTTGCTTTTGTAAATGCGGTCTTTGGCCTCTGTTCCTGCCGTTTTTCTTTCATGTTTCATGGTTTTAATTTCTCTTTCAGATGCTTGTTCTTCACTCTCATTCTCAAAAGTATCTTGCTTTTCACCACTCTCACTTTTTGTAGCTTTACTTTCAGTTTTTGAAGTTTTATGTTCACTTTTATAAGTTTGCTCTTCAACCTCATTCTCATCTGCTACTGGTTTTATTGGAGATTTAATCTCACTTTTTATGATTTTACTTTTTATAGTTTTTCTTTCTGTTGTCTGGTCTTCCATATTCTCATCCATTTCTTGTTTTTCTGCAAGTTTACTTTCACTTTCAGTAACTTTACTTTTCATAGTTTTGCTATCACTTTTATATATCTGGTTGTCTTTAGCCTCACTGTTCTCAGTTTCTAATGTTTTAGCCATTTTACTTTCACCTTTGGTAACTTGATTTTTAATTTTTATTGTTTTACTTTCAGTTATCAGATTTTTTGGATTGTTTTCAAACATTACTTCTTTTAATGCAGTTTTACTTTCACTGTTGGTAGCTTTTCCCACACTTTTCATTGTTTTACTTTCACTTTTATATATATGACCTTGAACTTCATTCTCACCAGTTTCTGGTTTTACAACAACGTTACTTTCACTTTCAGCAGTTTTACTTTCACTTTTATATATATGACCTTGAGCTTCATTCTCACCAGTTTCTGGTTTTACAACAACCTTTCTTTCACTTTCAATAGTTTTACTTTCACTTTTGGTAGTTTTAATTTTAGATGATTGATCTGCAACCTCTTCGATTTCTGGTTTTCTGGCAGCGTTTGTTTTGCTTTCAAAAAATTTACTTTTTATAATTTCACTTTCGATTTTAGATGCTTGACCTTGAGCCTCATTCTCATCATTGTAGTGTTTAAGAGCAGTTTTACTTAAACGTTCAGAAATTTTACTTTCACTTTTAAATTTCTGACCTTGAACTTCATGTTCATCATTTACCGGTTTAGCAGCAATGTTACTTTCACTTTCAATAGTTTTAATTTCACTTTTTACTTTAAATGTCTGATCATTAACATTTTCAGTTTCTTGTTTAGTGGCAGCTTTGGTTTCACTTTCAGTAGTTTTACTTTTTATGGTTTCACTTTCAATTTTTGATGTCTGGCCGCCAAACTCATTTTCATTGGTTTCTTCTTTTGAAGCTATTTTACTTTCACTTTCAATAGTTTTACTTTCATTTTTAGTAATTTTACTTTTACTTTCAGATGTCTGATCTTTACCTTCTTTTTCATATTCTGTAGCTTTAACTTCATTCATACTAACATATTTGTTCTCAGTTACTTCATTTTCATTATTAATTATACGACTTTCATCCTCAATGACTTTATTTGTAAGTTTAGTGATTTGACCTTCATTCTTATTTTCTTTGGGTGGATACTGATTCCGAATAAGTATGTTTAAATGTTCGATGGTTGGATACGGGCTCTTACCAACTTGATTTCCATGTTCAGCCATTGGTATTTGGATTTCACTGACTTTATTTCCATCTATATTGACGTGGCCTTCTTTGTTATAGAATGTTTGTATCTCTGCTGTCAGGTCATCTACGTTAGACTGTTTAACTTGATCAGTGCAAGTGGGGCCTATGCAACTTTTACTTGTTTCAGATTTTATCTCACTTTTCTTCTCACCGTTTATGTACGATTCTGTTCTTGTGGCATTCGTCGTCTCAACTGTCTTTGTTGCATTCTGTTTGTTTTCGTTGACATTCACAAATCTGTTATTGTCCTGTCCAACTGGCTTCACTTTCTTCACCCCGCTACCTTGATTTTCAATAATTAATTTATTAGTATCCGGAAAACTGACTGTTAATGGATCTTTGTTTTTTCCCTGTGCACTCAGAGGACCAGTCCGATAGTATGGACTATAATATTGTTGATAGCCTTGATTAGTTTGCTGCTGTTGATTAGGTATTACTGGATAATTACTACCTGGTTGATTGAGCTCATCTGCATAGTATGGACTATTATGCTGATTAGACTGCTCTGAATTATCTAGACTACCTTGCTGTTTAGGTCTCAATGGATTATACGGACTACCTTGCTGATTAGGTCTCAATGGATTATCTTGACTACCTTGCTGGTTAGGTCTCAATGGATTATACGGACTACCTTGCTGATTAGGTCTCAATGGATTATCTAGACTACCTTGCTGGTTAGGTCTCAATGGATTATATGGACTACCTTGCTGGTTAGGTCTCAATGGATTACCTAGACTACCTTGCTTGTTAGGTTTCGCTGAATTATCTAGACTACCTTGCTGATTAGGACTCATTGGATTATACAGACCACCTTGCTGATTAGGACTCAATGGATTAAATGGACTTCCTTGCTGATTTGGTCTCAATGGATTAAATGGACTACCTTGCTGATTTGGTCTCACTGGATTATCTAGACTACCTTGTTTGTTAGTTATCACTGGATTATATGGACTTCTCTCCTGGTTTGCTTGCTGTAAGTTGAGCAAATTATCTTTATTAATTTGTTGCTCAGCTTGCAGGGCTGCTTGTTCGATTGTCTTCTCTGCTTGCTGCAGACCAATATCTGCTTGAATGTCTCCTGGAGGTACTTGGAGATTAAAAGCTGTATTAGAACCGTCAGGTGGAACTCTATTGACTTGGAATTCAACGTTAGAATCACCAACACTGACCCCAACTTGGGTTCTTCCTGGATTCTGACCCGTGTCCATCTCGCCATGACTGCGCAGATACTGTTTGGCTAATATCGTATTATGGTCGTGGATGAACCTTTCTAGATTATGCATTGCTGTTTCTAGGTCAGCATCGAGTTGTAAACTTCGTTTGTGTAGGTAGTTTTTGTACGAAGCAGTCCGTTGGAAACGGCCAAAACTGGGTGATATTTTCACTTTCGGTAACTTAAGAAGTGCGTGAAGACGTTCTAGACGTCTTCTTCGACGTTTCTTTCTGCCACCGATATTCAAATTTAAAGTCCTTCTACGGTGACTTTTTGGACCAGCATCATCAACATCATGCTCTATTCCATTAGCAGCTGCCAAAGAAAACACAATATTTCTGTGCAATTACGTCATATCAGAAGAGACTGCACCTTTCGTCACATGCACACAAACAAGTGTGCAGAAAGATGCACATATTTCATGATTATTATTTCAAGATCATCGAGTTTTGATATATCACGATTACGTTATGCCTTTTATAGAGATAGAGTTTCGAATAAGATAAACTTGTCACTTTGGATTGTCACTATCAAATTCTACTACAAAAAAATAAATAATAATAATAAATAAATAAATAACAATAACAATAAATAAAGAAGATGAAAAAATAATTTAAAATAGAAGAAGTGAAAAATAAGCATTTAGATATATCCATATACTATGATACAACTACACAGACACACACACACACCCCCCCCCCCTACTCGATTTTATATACATATATATATTTTTACCTTTTTACGAGTGGAAGGTCATGAAAAGTTACTCTTTTTTCACCTATTTCTATTCACTCATCACTCCCCCCCCTTTTCAGAAATCCACATTTGGACTGCCCCTTCAGAAATCCTGCATCCGCCCCTGAGAATGACCATATTATGATTGAAGTCCAATAGCCGATGATAAGATAAAAATCAATGTGTTCTCGTGACATCGTTAAATAAAACAAACTTTACTTTACTGTACCTCGTTTTCGTCGTGTAGGAGGAATAGCTGCGTCATTCTGAGCGACCTGCTCGCCCGCACCTCCGTCCATCCGTGTGCCTACTATCACGTACGAGCTGTCCCTCGCGTGGTCTTCCTTGTCGGAATCAAACTGCATGTCTGTCTGCAATAAAAAAAATAATAAAAATAAAAAATAAGGAAACGTGTAAATGCTCTCTGTCAAAACCACACACATATGTTAACGTTTCAACAATCAAATAGAGTTATTCTCGGGAGAAGACTATATAATCCAAACAGAAGACGAGAGAATCTAAACGAGACTGAAAAAACATTTCAGTAAAGTAAAATTTGTTTTATTTAAAGACGCCTCTAGAGCACATTTATTTTTATCTTATCATGGGCTATTGGACGTCAATCATATGGTCGTTCTGACATATTTATTTAGAGGAAGTCCCTTGCTGCTACATAAGCTGCTCTTTCTGATAAGCAGCAAGTGGTCTTTTTATATGCACTGTCCGACAGACAGAACCTTTGATGAGAGAGTTGTGGATCACTGGTTGGAACGGAAAATAGCCCAAACGAGAAAACATTTCAGATTAAAACTATAGCTTGGTTGATTTCATTTATTTTCTTTCTTATATCTAATTAAGGTTCAAGCACGCTGTCCTGGGCACACAACTCAGCTTCCTGTGCTGTCTGTCCAGGACAAAGGTTAGTATTAGTAGGAGAGACGAAACCAGCCGTCGCCACACTAATGCGGATACTCTCAACGATAAGCAGCAACGGATCTTTTATATGGACTATCCCACAGACAGGTTAGCACATACCAGGGCTTTTTATAAACCCGTTGTGGACCATTATTCGGTGTAAGTGGTATACACCTATCCACTGAGCCTTGTGGAGCAATCACTCTGGGTTGGAGCCGATACTGAGATTACAAATCCCAAGCCTCGACTGAGATTCGATCTCAGTACCTACCAACCAGGAGTCCGATAGCTTTACCACTGCACCACCGGGGCCGGTAAATCGATAGTATTATTATAGTAACACTAACCTAGATATACGCTGACTGGAATAGACCCTTATGTTACACTGTGTTTGATTGGTTACCTCATGAGTGATTCTGCTTTAATGAGTTTTGTTTCTTCCAATTTTTTTATAATACAGTACAATTATAAGACTTCATAATAATAATATAATAAAATATAATAATAATAAAAAATAATAATTTTAAAACATATTAATAATGGCAAAATTTAAAAAAAAACATATTTCAGTAGTCTTCACTATGTACCTTACTAATATAATTTGCTTCCTACCAGGGCCGTATTTATACGGGGCAATGGGAGCAATTGCTCCGGACCCGCCCCCCCTCCCCAGTCTAAAGATTTCCTTTAAAAAAAAAAATGTAATAATTATAAAATTAGTTCTATTTATTCATTTTAGTTCATTTGTTTTATTTGTGATGTAATTTAATGTCTATGTTGAGGGAGCCCCGAACCTGAAGTGCCCCGGGCCCCTAATGTATAAATCTGGCCCTGCTTCCTACTGACTTAGTCTACTAGTTTTCTACGTATTTCCGGTTTCTACATAACATTATTCTAACAAAACTTACTTTGGAGACACAGTGACCGTATCCAGAGACTCCTCGGACACACACCTGGTTCAAGCCTGAACAGTCGGACGTGGTTAGACAGATTTGTGGAAATATTCGTCTCTATAATGTATACAGAACAAACATAATAGCAGACCTTAGATTTTAAGGTGTGCGGGTGCGATTGCACCCGTACAGCACCCGTAATTTCAATCGATGGGTGTGATAAACCACATTCGTACAACTTGGAAATCACTCGCCGAATTAAGAATAATAATATGTAATTTCATACTTTTGTCAGCTCATTACATAATAACTCAAGTCTTCTATACATATTTCAAACATATGTACTAGTATATTGACTTCTTAACTCATCATATCTACGATTTTTCAAAATGAAAAACAAATAACTGGTATTCTTCTTTGCTATGCTAATTGGGTATCTGTACACTGTACAATATTTGATCAGGCTGTTACAATTCCATTTGGACATCCTCGATCATTTCCGTTTGTTGTGTTAAACAAGACATTCGGTAAACCTTGGCCGATTTCTTTGTATCGGTATAATTCGCAAAATACCTGAGTTATTCCGATATCATATCAAACGAAGTTTTCCAACGTAGATGGAGAAAATTTTATTAAGCAACATGGCTATTTTTCACTCGCTTAAGTCGTTTCAGGCATGTAATTTATCACTCGCCTAAGCATTTTCAGGCGTGTGATCTATCACTCGCCTGGATTTTTCAAAAACTAAGCCCTGATATTGCTATTAACAAACACCCTATAGCAAGATATATTAAAAAGCACCTGAGCAAATTGAATTATCATTTGGTAATTTTGACACGTAGTCAAGTGTGAGTCAGCCTCTGGCTGGTTTTGAACCACGGTCTTCAGCTTGAGAGTCCGTTATCCTACTACTTGACCACTGAGGCTCACAAAATGGCAGAGTATATAACTGCGCTCTGATGCCACGTCATGTTACTTTCCGAAATGTGAACGATTTTTCTCTCGCTAAAGACGGGAAGGGAAACCACACACGACATTTGGTCATCACATCTTGCGTTTTGATCAGAATAGTTTCCTGTTTGCGTTTCGTTTCGTGTATGTTCAAGATCCGCAATGTGAGTTTATCATTTGAAATGATTATTGCGTTCGTGCGCTCGCTCGTACGAGAGTTTGTATGTCATATTATCGGAGGTCTCGCTTCACAAGTAATTACTGTTGAGACGGTTTGTGATTGTATTTTGTGAATTACCTCGGGGGGCTCGGTTCATCTGATGCATGCACAAAACACACGAGATAGTTTACAGAATAAAAAGTCAGACCGAATAGAGTGATTATGAAGTATTTTCAATATGCTCTGTTCATTTAATAAACGTATTTTATTTGCCGTTGTTTATTTGTTAGTAAATTAAAAAGGAATACAAGTAAAGTTTATTTTATTTAGAGCACATTGAATTTTATCTTATCATCGGCTATTGGACGTCAATCGTATGGTCATTGTAACATAGATATTTAGGGGAAACCCGCTATAGCCACATAGGCTACTCTTTCCGATAAACAGCAAGGGGCCTTTTATATTCACAGTCCCACAGACAAGACAGCACATACCACGGTCTTTGATGAACCAATTGCGGACCACTGCTTGGAACGGAAAATAGCCCAAATTAAACAGAAATAATGCCTGATAATAGACAAACAAATAGACACAAATACAGACAGATATATGAATGGACGGATGGACTCACGGACGGACGATAGACATACATGCAGGCAGGCAGGCAGGCAGGCAGGCAGGCAGGCAGGCAGGCAGGCAGGCAGGCAGGCAGGCAGGCAGGCAGGCAG
>JAULBS010101067.1:0-16097 GCA_032355785.1 Symmetromphalus regularis
ATAAATCAAACTACTGTGACACGAAAAAGCTATGAAAATATGCTTGTTTGTTTGGAGCATAAACAAGATAAATAGAAAAATGAATATCGTTTAAAATATACAAATGCCATGATATTCGGTTTCGTTTCGTTTCATGGGTATTTAAAGAAAACAAGAACCGAATTGGAATTACTTGTAAAATTACCAAACAATTTTGACCATAAGTAGATGAACATGACAATAGTAAAATAAGTGCATAGTGTTTGTCCGCAAGTTATTTCCCTTTTTACTGTTGTTATTAAAAGTAAAGTTTGTTTTATTTAACGACGCCTGTAGAGCATTTTATTTTTATTTTATCATCGGCTATTGGACGTCAATCAAATGGTCATTGTGACATGTATTTAGAGGAAACCCACTGCCGCCACATAGGCTACTCTTTCCGATAAGCAGCAAGATGTCTTTTATATGCACCATCCCACAGACAGGACAACACTTACCACGGCGTTTGATGAACCTGTTGTGGACCCATGGTTGGAACGGAAAATACCCCAAACTGCAAATGGGCCCACCGAGAGAAGGATCGATCCGACGACCGACCGGTTCACAGGCAGACACTCTACCGTTTGAGCTACATCCCGCTACCCTGTATTCTACTTTTTACATATTTGAATCTTGGAACTTTCTTTTGTAGCGAAGCCATATTTTATTTTTCCATTGCCCAATCAACACGCTGATATTGGACGTGATTTGAAGTGGCGCTGCGAAGCACGTGGTAAACCGGATCCAATGTATACCTGGTTGAAGAACGGCAAACAACTGACAGAAACCATTGGCGTGATTGAGATAATGGGTAACTTACTGACGATCAAAGCGTTAAATCCAGAAAGAGACAACGGAATGTATCAGTGCTCAGCTACAAATAAATATGGGACTACTTACACAGAAGCACAACTTCGTGTTCTAGGTATGGTTAAAGAGAGGCTGGAATTAAGGTAGTGATCATGTTGTCAGTGCATGCCTTACTAGCTAATTCAAACTGTTCTGTCCTCGCAAAACATAGCAATTCTGGGTTTGAGTAATTAAAATGAACAATTGAATGAATGAATGAAAATTAAAATAAATCTTGGTAATCTTGGTTTTAGGATGCATTTAATCACTATTGCTGGCTGCCCTTAAATTTATGTGTTCTAAACGTATTACAAAGGATTTAGTTTGTTTGTTTACCAGCAAAAATAGCAATTTAAACTATCATGTAACTAGCTCCCCTTTTGTGAGTTGCACCTCTTCTAAAAAATTAAACACGTGCTCTTGTTACAGAAAATACAGGATACAGAAAAACAACTTGCTTTGTTTTATCAACACAGTATAAGTTCGGCGATAGCACTGTGTGCACTAATCATGTTCCCTTCGTTGTATTTCGTTACACGTAAGAGAAACACTTATACTCACACACACACACACACACACACACACACACACTCGTACATACACAGAAACACGCACACAGACATGTGTACACACAACACGTACATCCGTACTGACATACACACAGACACACCCACACACAGACTCATACAGACACATTATTATGTACACACACATCCAGAGAGAAATGCAAACGGATACAAACGTACACACACACACACACACACACACATTCACTCAGAGGGCCTCGTAAGTTGGACATCCTTTTGTCTATTTTTATATATTTTATATGCAATAAAAATATATTTCAATCAATTCACTGAGAGAGAGAGAGAGAGAGAGAGAGAGAGAGAGAGAGCGAGAGAGAGGGAGGAAAGGAGGCACAAACACATTTTTCGACACACTACCGTAAATTTTCAAATTCCGTTATCCACATACTGAATTATTTACTGATTTCATGATTTCAACCGAGCCTTTCTAAACAGCTTCTTCGAGATAAATGTACTTAAGGCAATAATTATATTTTACATATATTTTTTTCAAACCTTTTTATTCATCCCAGCATTTCAACCAAGTTTTTCTAAACATCCGCTAGAAGTAAACACTCTCGCCAGCATTGGAGGCAACACTACTGTAATATGCAACCCAGAGGCCGCTCCGTTTCCAAGCGAGTTCCGGTGGTTTAAAAATGGCGTCGATCTTGGTTTAACACCTGGAGACACCACGTCTCGTGTTCGCCTCTTGCGCAATGGGAATCTGTTTATCTCCCCTGTTACTGCGGCGGATATGGGAACGTACAGATGCCAGGCAACCAATGATTATGGCGTCGACTCAAGTTCCGGGAAGTTGACTGTTGTGCGTAAGTGTGACTTATAAATTCTTGTTTTGAAAAATCGGAGGGATGTTATTTAGAGCAGATTCTTCTCATTTAAACTTTTACACTTTGCGTGTCAATATTGCCATCGGCTGTTTGATGTCAAAAATTTTGTAATATTTTCACATAGTATACGGTTGACCCAATGTAATGCACATTCACTATATGTAACTAAAATAATTGTAAACATAGTTCGACAGTGAAGAAAAGATCTATTGGGCGCTTCTTTGTATCACCTATTTGGCAGAAAGCACACACCTTTCTGAATACCTAGTACAATCACTGTTTTGACAATGACGGAAGATGTAATCTCTTAAGTTATTTAATATTTTAAAAATGTTAAGACTACTGAATATTTTTTTTTATCTGCATTAGGCCTGGTTTGGAAATAAATAAATATAAAAAAAATTACACAGTTGACAGAACAACAACATTTAACTGTATTGAATATTTTAAAGACATTCTCCCACGGTATATAAGGGTCTTTGTGCTCTAAATATTAATTACGATTAAAACTTAAATGCATTTGTGATACTAGATCTTGCTTTTATATTACGCAAGACGTTTTACCTGAACCATGGTATAGGGAATTCCATGTCGAGTTTAGGGTTTATGATTTATTTGTCCGTGAGCATACTTCATTATTATATTTAAAATAATTATTATAAGCGAGATGCGTTGGTTATGTCTGTAGTTGAATGAAGTATTTTTTATGGACAAATCAAATATTTATATTTAAAAATTAATTCTTTGTTTGGAAATTAATTAGGTTAAGGGTCCATGGGAGTATGCGTTTAACAACATTAACACGAACAAATGCTATATGAATTGTATGTTTATGATGATCTCTTCTTGTAGAGAGTTCGGCCATCAGCAATGGACCGGCTTCCCAGCGAGTTAGAGTGAACGAGACCGTGTTTTTGAGATGCGAGGCTTCCCATCATCCCTCAGTGGAACTCGTCTATGATTGGTTCTTTCAAAATAGCCGGGTCAACTTCGAAGATGCACATTATGCGAGAGTATGTTCAGTTTAAATAAAATAAAATAATAATAATGCAATAATAATAATACAACAATATAACAAAACAATAATAATAATAATAATATAACAAAACAACAACAATAATAATAATGTGCTAATACCAATACTAACAATAATAATAATAGCTATAATAACAATAATATGAATAATAATATTATTATAATAATAGAACAACAAAACAACATTAATAATATAACAAAGCAACTACAATAATAACACCGATAATAACAATAATAATATGATAATAAAAATAACGACAATAATAATAATTCAATGAAAAATAAATAAAAATTAAAACATAATATTATTATAATATATATTACCCCACCCACTCCCCCAAAAAGCTAAAATAAAATATTAAGTGATTTCTCCAAAATGTGTCTTTATTATTTTGTTTCTGGGTTTATTTAAGGGCACGGACGTGAACGTTGGCGGTCTATATTTGAGGCATGCGCAGTTTCGACATGCTGGTGTTTACACGTGCATTGCCGTTACGTCATTTGATAGGTCCTCGAAGACTGCTACTGTAAATGTGTATGGTAAGTATATCGTTATTTCATCCCTCTGCAGTCAAAAGTGTAATAAATTGCATGTCATAATTATTATAGAACACTCAGTTATCTTTACAAACTTGCACATTAAACATTTTGCTGCTTCAGAACGAAAAGGGTGTAAGTGTGGGTTTGGCACGTATTGGCATCACTGAATGTCCGTAAGAGAGCTGCATCTGGTGCACAAAGGGTGTATGTAGATTTCTGAAGCTATTCCACATTTATCTTGAAATTAAAATATATTCTGCATAGAACTTGTGTCTAGGTGAGAAACAGTGTTTTTTAATTTTATTTTTTTTCACCACAAAATATACAGTACATATAAAAGAGTGACAAGAATAAATTAAAAATATTATATACAACAGTATACAAATTCAAAATAATTGGATACAAAATTACAAAATCAAATTTAAGTTGTTTAAAAGTCACTAATATATGAATAATAATTATATAAATCTACTAATATCTAGCACAAATCTATAAGTTATAGTAATACAATCTCCCGATAACTTTAAAATAACAATGTTTTGGCTTTTTTATTCATGATCTGCTACTCCAAAATAAAAACTGGCAAAAAAAGTTGGGGGGGGGGGCGGATGACCCCCTAGCTCCTATGGATCTGTAACGTACGATATGTTTTGGTAAAATAAAAATTATTAATTAGTCTATATAGTCGTAATTTCCAAAATATTTCATTAATTGCAAAAATTGCATTAATTTCATGATTTTCAGTATGTTTTAATTACGAGAGCTACTTTAAAAGTGTTTTGTTTTCTTTTCCCCCCTTATTGGTAGGCCCGCCCGGAGAGCCCTCTGGTGTTTTTGTTAAGCCAGCAGTAACAATAACTCGCTCCGTGCAGCTATGGTGGACTGCTAGTCCGGATCATGGTAGTATTGTGACATCATACATGGTGGAAGTGTTCACAAATTTTGAACCGTTTTGGCAGATCCTTATTACAAGTAAGTGTGCTATGAGAATACAACCCTGTCGCGGATGCAGGATTTCTGAAAAGTGGGGGAGGGGGGTCAAATGTGATGGGTGAATAGGAATCGGGAAAAAATGGTTAATTATCACGTCCTTCCAATGTTAAACGGGGGTGTGGGGCGGACCCCCCCTGGACCTCCCTCTGGATCCGCTACTGCAACCAGATCTGCATATTTCGTGTATTTTCAAAGTAAAAATTGGGGATTTTATGAGCTGCTGAAATCGGAAATGGGGTCTAGTTGTTTAATGACAGTGTAGTTGTAGACTGATAGCATGAATCCTATATTACTACATACCATAATACAGGCCCATGGGGTGGGGGTGGGGGACGAGGTTCACTGAGGGGTCGGGTACAAAATCTACATGTTATAATTATATATATTAAAAAGGCTTACGAGTTGGAGCATGTCCACGCATTTTAGTTCATTTGTTTTATTTGTCATGTAATTTAATTTTTATGTTGAGGGGTCCCGAAACCTGAAGTGCCCGCCCCCCCCCTCCTCCCATGTCTAGCGGTGGGGTAGGGTGGGGCATCTATCTAAATTGGTAGAGCGTATGCCTGAGGTGTTTTGGTCGTAGTATCGAATCCTTTCTATGGACTTATTTACACTTTGGATATCGCATATAAAAGATTTGCATATAAAATTTTGCGGTTTTGAAGTGATGGCTATGTGTAAAAATTACGAAATGTTTGACATCCAATAACGTGTGATTAATGAATCAATGTGCTCTAGTGTTGTTAAACAATCCTTCCTTTATAGTGTGACGTTACGTCATATCACTGTGACGTCCTCATTACGTCATATCACTGTGACGTCCTCATTACGTCATATCACTGTGACGTCATTAATAGCTCATGATTAATAAATTGATGTGCAATTGTGGTGTCGTTAAACAATTAATTTTTTTTATTGATTTTTATTATTTTTTAAAAACGATTTCTTATATTTTTTGGTGTTTTGTGTCTCATCACTGTTTTATTTAATTTGTATTTATTTATTTTATATGAATATTATTATTTATTAGTATTGCTGAGGAAACAGTTTGTATTGTCAGCATTATTACTACTTTGATATTACTATAATTTCAGACATTCCGGATAGAGATACAATCGTAGATGGTCAGCATTTCCGGATGACTGAAGTGACGGAACTAAAGGCGGGAACAGCCTACCAGTTCCGTCTGAGAGCGACAAATATTCATGGATTCGGACTGCCAAGCATCGCGTCTAGTAGTCACGTTTTCTTTCCTTCTTTCTTCTTCTTCTTCTTCTTCTTATTATTATTTCATTTTTTCCATTGTTAGGGAGAGGAGGTGTATCCTTAATGAATATCACAATATCTGCCCTTCAAAAATTGGATATAATTTATTTTAAAAATTAAAATATCTTCACCACGACCTCTTTTTCCTACTGACTGTTATTATAATTATAAAATAAATAAAACATCTTAGTTTTAAATGCTTGAGAACGACACAAGCGCTCAGAGTAATAAATAAATAAATAAATTGGATGTAATTTATATTTAAAATTAAAATGTCTTCATTCCTGGCCCCTTTTCCTACTGACTATTATTATAATTATAAAATAAATAAAACATTTTAGCATTAACTGCTTGAGAACGACACAAGCTATCAGAATAACAAATAAATCAATTAATTAAATAATAAATTAATTAATTATTAGATAAATTAATAAATTAAAAATAAATAAACAAATAATAAATTTGACTCATTTAATCATAATCATGAACTGATATTTATTTTGAATACGCTTTACTAAGACATTATGTTTCAGAGATCTACCACACAGACCCAGCTCCGCCATTCCGAGCACCAGATAATGTTGGTGGTGGAGGAGGTAGTGTTGGAGTTTTGACCATTACGTGGACGGTGAGTTGCTTCATGTGCGTTCGTCCTGATTACACTGAATATCACCAAATATGTGTGTATGAGTGTGTTTGTGCATGAATGCATGCTTGTGTGTCTGTCTGCCAGTGTGTGTTTATGTATGTGTGTTTGTGTACCCGTGTCCGTGCGTGAGTGTGTGTGTGTGCGTGTGTGTTTGAGTGTGTGAGTGAGTGTGTGTGTTTGAGTGTGTGTGCGTGTGTGTGTGTGTGTTGTGTTGTGTTGTGTGTGTGTGTGTGTGTGTGTGTGTGTGTGTGTGTGTGTGTGTGTGTGTGTGTGTGTGTGTGTGTACGTCAAAGAGTGAGCGAGGTGACTAGTTTTAAATATGAAAGGTAAATAAAACACAATTTATGAAGTACAAAACCAAACAAGGTTACACAATATCAAACACCTGCCTGATTCTAGACATTACAAAGCTGAAGAAAGAAATAAGACAGAAATTTGCGACTTTTGCTTAGTGAAATTAAAATGGTAAAACAATTAGAAAAGAGCACACAAGTCTCTGATTAGTAAACAAGAAACATCATGTGAAAGAAACGTTAAACTTAAAGAGGATGCTGTCGGATCTGCGAACCGAATATAAATCTGATTGCAAGCGATATGGGATGGATAAAGATGATGTTGACGTGCCTGTCAACTAAATATTTCTGACACCAGCTAGCTAAGACGAAGAACCAGCTATAAACTATTATTCGAGCAACAGTCACTTCCATTAATTGTCAATGCTAGCATTCAAACTTTTGATATTATGCCTCCTACTACAACAAGGCGATATTGAAGTTCATGTCCTACATATATGCCACCAATTTCTAAAAGCAAGGTTGTGAACACCAAAACCACGAAGTCGTGTGAACTGTTCCGCGACGTAGAATTTACCAAACATATTCCACTCTCAAAAATGCAAGACGGTCTCAAATACCAGTAATCGATGTCAAAATTAATTAACAAACGTGTATTCTGTATCTGTCACAACTAGTGGTGATCTAAATACTCCGCACCAGCCAAAACAGTGATGTGTAATAGAGATGTGCTATAGATTACTCCACCAGAGTTAATACTAGTATATAATGATGCACTGTAGGGAAAGCAAGGCATTTTTTACCTAATAAATGTTGCACATTGTTAAAAACTGGGGCTGAATAAAGACCTGCACATATAGATTCATTCAGTTATCAGATCTGATCTAATATAAACATTTTCTATTGTTATATTTCATACCAAATGTATATACACCATTTTTCACACATGGAAATAATATTATGATACATAGGCGTTGGGCCTAAATGGATGGAGGAGGTGGGGTTAGACTTGCCACCATATCTTAACCTAGCGGGAGAGACAGGGCGCAAAGTAAACTTACATATGGTTTATCAAAGGCTGTGGTATGTGCTATCCTGTGTGGGGGTAGTGCATATAAAAGATCCCTTTCTGCTTATCGATAAGAGTAGTCGTCTCTTCTACTAACACAAACCTCTGTCCTGGACAAACAACACAGGAAGCTGAGCTGAGTGTCCAGGACAGCGTGCTTGAACCTTAATTGGATATAAGCACAACCAACGAACCAGACGACGGTAACTAGTCAAATTGTTCGCGAGTGCCCGCCTTTCTGAACACGCCACTGGTGTATTCCTGACCTGACCAACATTCAGCAGTAACAGTCAATATTAGTACGTCACACACATAACCTAGTTAGTATGACAAAGTCGTCCTCTTGTAATATATTAGGTACTTTGTAGGTCAAGTATATAGACAGTAGTGTAGGAAGGTGCCGAAAAATGAGGGGGAGGGGGGCTGAGCACACACAGACATACATATATGTATCTTCGGTAATGAATCCATATATACGAAATGTCTAAAAAGTGGGAGGGGCATATGTCCCCCTGTCCCCCCCCCCCCCTTTCTACTTCAGTTATAGAGGTCATCAACAATGATGCAAGTACAGGAAACATTTAGGAAGGAAACACAAGGACATCGCTTGCGTTATCTAGGAGATATACAGCTTCAGCTTAATAGTTAATAATGGATATAGTAACCTCTTATAAAGACATTCAAATGTTAATTATTGTTATTTAAGTTGATTTTATAATTTACAGTCACAGAATAAATGTCAGTCGGACGGGTGTCTCAGTTGAAAGTATTCAGACTCAAAGATAAAATAGTTATTTTTTAGATCTGAGTTTTATTCATTTCCAATGTTAAAGGCATTAGTCCCACGGAATTTAAGGGGCTTTGTGATCTAAATATTTGTTACGAATGGAAGTTACATGCATTTGTTATACTAGATCACGTATTCATATCACGCAACACATTTTAACTGAACCATGGTAGGCTATAGGGAATTCCATGTCGAGTCGATCCTTTTTGTTCACATTTAAAAATTTGTAATTTCAAGATCGGAACCCCTCGTGGGCGAAATAAATTGGTACGAAATGTTTTTGCAGCAACAAAAATATTCAGAAGTTTTAAAATAATGGCTAACGAAGGAATACCTGTCACGTGACTCGAAATATATACGTCATACCTTCAACGAAAAAAAAAACCGTTAGTTCATTTTCGATTTATTTGTCCGTGAGCATAATTCATTATTAGTTTTAAAATATTGATAATAAGCGAGATGCGGTGGTTATGTAAGTAGTTGAATGAAGTATTTCTATGGACAAATCAAATGTTTATATTTGAAATTAATTCTTTGTTTGGAAATTAATTAGTTCAAGGCTACGTGGGAGTTTGCGTTTAATAACCTCAGAGAAGACACCTGTGTACAATGTTTACTACTTTTTACATCTCTACCTCCCCCTCCCACTCCCCCCTTTAGAAAAAACCCAGTTACGACCCTGAAACCTGAGTAGGCTATCGCCCCGGTTTTATAAACAGTCACGTTTATTACCATAATATATTATTTCTCTTGTATTTGAAACTTGATATTCTCAAACCCCTTTAATTCAGTAAGAATATACTTGTGTGAACAGATTTCTTACCAGATTATAATGTTTTAGTTAACACACTTTATTTATCAAACATGCACCAACATCTTCAGATCGGTTGTGCTATTTATATACTTACTTGCGATAAACTGACCTATTAATAAAAAGCATGCAGTAAAATTACTGAACCGAATTTTGGTATCCAGTGAAATTCAATATACAGGCGTTTACATGTATCTGGTTTGCGTCGTACTATGTGCGGCATTTCGTGGAGAGTGCGGTATATATACGAGGGTAGATATTTTTTTTCAATAACGAATTATACTGCAATTTCGTTTTTTTTCTCTCTTATTCTTTTTATACTTTTATTTCAAAACCACGTGCTAGGCCTGGGGCATTTTGTAAAAGGCTTAAAAATGTGAATGTGTTTTCTAGAATTCACCTATTGCACACCTCTTGGATAACTTCTTCTACCTCACTCTTTAACTGCTATTGATTTATATACTTATTTATTAAGTGATATACTACATAACATAAACGTATCCCACCAAAATGTTCCTTATGATCAAGTAATTTTTATATAGAGGCTAAAATACAGTGCATGTATTAGAAGGACGCGCGAACATAGTGACCTAAAGTTAATTTTATAGATAGGTGCCTTTTATAATAATTTTGACAACACACTGAACATGTATCAGCTGGTATAATGATATATAATCTTTATTATTCTACTTGCATAAAACTGACTACAATTATAACACTATATACTACTTACCAACCGACATACACACAGTTAAATATATCAGTGTGTTTCCTTCATGGGTGAGGTCTTTGAATTCCCCCGGGTATAGCAAGAAACTGTGAAGACAAAATGGCAATTTTAAGCTACAATTTATTTAACTACAACTCTGATATTAGGTCCACTTAAAAAATGGATGTTGCGGGCGTACAGTCAGTGTTTATAATGTATGGCTGATTTGCTAATACACAGGATATCAGGAATGAACCTTGTCTGCTGTAAAACTAATTTTAATTGTATTAACCTTTAATTCCATAGACGACATATAATGTCTTTAAAATATTTACATTATTATAAGAAGAAGAACAACAACAACAAGTAGAACAACAATAATACAGAAATAATAATGAACAAATAACTTAAAGAAATTATAAAGAAAGAAAATAGCTAATATAGATTCTAATTACATTACTGAAATAGTTAAATAATAACAAAATTCTCTAGTATAACTATTAACTAACTAACCACTTCCATTAACCACATAAATTAAGATATTAATAGGAAATAGATTGTTATCTAATTGAAAAGAATATCAGAAGACAGAGTCCAAAGGACAATTCAACAAAATTGTAATGGTAGAATACAAACCTGCAAATCACACCCATAGAACAAACACACGCATGTATGCACGAAACACAGATGTTGTTCCATTTCTCAATATCCTTGGTCACCGTCTTTGGAGCTCCGACATAGACCACTGCTGCCTTAACAAATGTGAAAAACACCATGGACATCAGCGAAACACATATTCCATACTTAACATCCATATCGCTTCACAGTCTCGTTCTATTTTTGTTCATCAGCATAAACACTTCATTTAACCATCATAGCTGACGTTAAATTGGTAAATACATCATTAAAAAACAAACAATGACTAATATTCTGGTATAAGGTTCAATGTACGTAGTTTTAAGCATGACAACGTGGCGTTATCAATTTGAGCTTGCACTTAACCCTTGGCAATAAAGACTGGAACAATTCGTTTATCAGAATTAGTTGCGCAAAGTAAATATATGACAGTGTGAGACTTATACAATCTTCCTTTGTGCGTCTTAATTATTAAATCGGTTTAATTACGTGAATTCTTGTGCAGAAGTCGAATACTAAATGGAAGAAGATTGTTGCGCATGTACAGGGAAACTTGGCCTATTCACACGATTTATATGAGAAAATGTGTTACCATGCTTATTATAGTCTAAATGCAACTGAATAGCTTTAGGCTATTATATACTTACCTGTTATTTTCGTGAAAGTGGAAATTCCATTGCTTATAGTAAGTTTGGGGAAAGTCGGATTCCACTGTGAATAGTCACGTTTTTGTAACGATTCACACCCAGATCTAGAAAGTAGGTCTATGCGGCTGACAAATACGGCGAGTGTGCAGGACTCCATTGCAGACTGAATGTATAAATAAACTTGTGAGACAGACTAGGCTACATTCCAATCAATATTAGGTTACACGTGGCTCGTTCACTTTGCTTGTTATTATTAGAAGAAACTATATATACGGGCGCGGATGCAGGATTTCTGAAAGAGGTGGTACAAATGTGGATTTCTGAAAAGGGGGTGAGGGTCCAAAAGTGATGAGTGAATAGAAATAGATGAAAAAAATGGTACACTCGTAATATAGTTATTTTAAAAAAATCGAGAAAGGGAGTGGTCCTGACCCCATGGACACCCTCCCCTTGGATCCGCTAGTGATATATTAAAATATTTTCATTGGGAAAAGTCGTATACTTACAAAGAAAACAATTGGTTGTTTAACAACGTCCCAGCACAGGTGTCCAGTAGCGGATCCAGAGGAGTGTCCAGGGGGTCCGGACACCCCTTTTCTCGTATTTTTATATCATATATATATTCCAAGTGGAAAGACGTGAAAACTAACCATTCCCCCCCCCCCCAGTCCTAGTAACCCCCACATTTGGACACCCCACCCCTTTCAGAAATTCTGCATCCGCGCCTGGTGTCAGACATAATTATGGAGCTTTCCGACTCGTTGTCATTAGAGGAAACCAGCTGCCGCCAAATAGTTTACTTTATTTGTAAATAGCGTGTAGTAATTTTCTATCATGTTATTAAATTGTGATACCGTGTATTTTGTTTATAAACAAAAAGCTGCCAAATTATGGAAAACTGATAACAGATGTTTCACCCTCTTTTTTTCTTTTGTTTTCTTTCTTTCTCTTCTCTCTTTCTTCCATAAATATTCTATTTTTTGTTCATATTTTATATTGCATCATTGTAACACTTAACTGTCGTCTATGATGTATGTATTATTGAGAAGGCCTAGTAAGTTGGAAAACTTGTGCCTAATCCATTTGTTTCGTAAAAGCAATAAAATATATTTGAATCAAAGGTTACTTTTTTCAATTAGTAGCAAGGGATAGTTTTAAGCACTTTTCCAAAGACAGGATAGCACATACCACAACCTTTGATAAACCCGATGTGGACAACTGGTCTACACCTACCCAATGAGCCTTGGTTGGAGCCGGTATCGACGGAGATTTGTTCCCGATATTTACCAGACGTGAGACCGACACTGGGCCTGGTCAAAAAGTAATAACATTATTAAACGTAAAAAATAAAAATAAAAAAATAAAAAAAAAATTATAATAATGAATTTAAAAAATTAAATAAATAGAAAAATTATAAACTAAATAAACTAATTAAATATACCTGCCTCTCTGAATGTTAAAAAGGTAATAACTATTTTACAGGTGCTATAATTAATGTGATTCGCAAATGTGTTGTATTTGTGTATTTATGAATGTTGTTCTTAATATGTTTATGTTTTACCGCATAATTTTTGAAATCGTGCCTTTCAGTGGTCCACAACTGGTTTATAAAAGGCCATGGCATGTGCTGTCCTGTCTGTGGGAAAGACCCCTTGCTGCTAATAGCAAAGAGTAGCATATATGGCAGAAGCGGATTTCCCTCTAAAGTCACAGAATACTATGTCAGACACCTAATAGCCGCTGAATCAGCAATGTACTGGGGTGTCGTTAAACAAACAAGTCTTTCCTTTTCTGAAATCGTGCAGCCTTTTATGTATAATACGCATGCTACGCTGATGAGCTGTAAAGCTCAAGGGAAAGAAACACTGAACTGAACGAACTGCTTGTTTAAAAATGAATTGATAAAACGAACGTCTCAAGTGGCAGCTTGCAAGTAAGAGTTACGGCATCATGAATGTCTGTTCTTCAGGGCCCGCTTTCTGGTTGACGGTTCAGCCTCGATTCAAAGTTCCATGTGTCCACACGTGTTAAAAGAACAAGTTGAATCATCAATCAAGGTTGAATTGTCAACGAGAACTCGGACCTAAGGACCAATTTCTCGTCTACAGTTCAACCTCGATTCTTAGTTTAAACTGGGTTCACGCGTGTTAAAAGAATGGGTTGAACTGTAGATCGTGTTGAACCGTCAACGAGAAACTGGGCCTTAGTGTTTCATAAGATTAGGACCAGATAGGGGTGTTTGTGAATCGGGAGAGAGAATTTAAATAAATAAATAAATATCTTCTAATACCCGAAGGTCGCCGCTGGATTGACTCTTGTTTCGGTCGTCTAACATAATACAATCCCACCATCACCTCACACCTGTTCAAAATAATATATTGTAATTCATGAAATTAATGTTATGCACCCGAAAATACATATTTTTTAAAATTAATACATCATTTATCAGAGTGTCGCGGGCAAAATTAAAACCTGTTAGTTAATTAATATAATTTCTAGGTAGATGTATTTTCGGATTAATATCTTGCACGCATTAACTTCATGATTTACTGTAATTATCTGCTGTACTTTGATACACTACATGCGTTTATGTTAAGTTCAAGTACAATTATATAACTTACGTACAATACGTGTGTATATATAAGTACATGTATGTCAAAATACAGAGTGATATGCACGTATAATGTGAAGATGGCGATAAATATTACATGTGCATGGCCATCTTCACACAGGCACTTGTACCAAGATATCCGAAGGTTATAATGAGGTTTAGGGTTATGGTGTAAAGTCAAAGTGTAAGGAAAAGTGTAACGGTTTCTTCGGGAATGAACATGAAGTGACATCTGTCTTTATAATTGTTATGAATCTTTAGAAAAATAGACCTTCAGAGTGACAAACATTGGAAATATATCATTGTGCCTATAAGCGGATTAAGGGAAGTACTGTCCCTACCTTTATGTACTGATTAAAAAAAAATGTTCCTCTTTATAATTTGGTTATAGTTAACTTTGGACATCCCTCCTCCAGTTTTAATTATAAAACAAATTTTGGAGCTCCCTTCTAAAATTCTTGTTTCTGCTCTTGCCTACCTTCATCCCTCGCCAAAAGTTAACTAACTTTGCTGTGGATTCAAACTTTTTACCAAAGATTCGAGATGCGGAAAAAATTTTCGTAGCACATATTATGCATTGTGCTTAGCAACTCTAATCACGTATACAATAGCTTGTTATATAAATGTGTTGGCTAACCATGAATGAGAGAACACTAAAGGACTATGTCCGGTCCAATTTATATTCAACATTATAATGTATGACATACGAGATATTAGCCTATGTCAAATCTGTTTTTATGAGGTCGATGTGACATCATGTTGATATGACACAGTAATGTAACAACATGGGGCGTGTGGAAGGCAGTAACGCCAACTGTTTTCCATGGATACGGGGGTAGTATAGGCCAAAATCGTTATTTAAAAGTTATTTTATATTCAAAGAACAATGTTGAGTAAACGACTGTCCTAACTTTGCCTGCTAGCTACCGCCTGGTTTGAATAATCTAAACTGTGATATGTTCAGTGCTGTGCAGATTATCAGATAACCAACATGTGTGATGTTTCAGTAGTGTTTATATAGTATTACATACACGCATTATGTCACAGACCGCAATCGCGGTCACGGAGATTTGGCGATTCAGTAACTCTTTGTAAACGTTTGCTATATTTTCTTTTATTATTTTTTTTGGTGTGTGTGTGTGCGCGCGCGCGCGTGCGTGGCCGCCGGAACTGAGCCGGCAGGCATTAAAATCGTTTTTCCCAACAGGGATGTTCGAGAAAGCCGAAAATGCCGCTTTCAGAATTTTCCAGAGGGAGCATGCCCCAGCATTTCCCTAGCCCATAACATCACTTGTCCGCCCCCCACCCCTCCCGCCCCCAGTGTTAAAATCGTTCTGGCGACCTTGGTGTGTGTGGCACAGTGCGTTACTTGAAATATTTCTGTTATTTAGCAAAAAAAATTAGATACTAGAGGCAGGTCTACCAACATTACATAACAATTGAAAACATTAAATTATTATTTCAAAAATGTGCAATTTTAACGAAAAAATAAATTAAAAGTCAAAACTGTTGCAATTTCAGCTGGCTAGGTAGTCCAGTCATAATACCAGAAACCGAGCGTTTTTTAGAGGGGACCTTTTTTATGATTGAAATTCATTACTGATGTCCCTGTGATGAAAATTAGCCTGGGAGTATTTTTTTTACACCTGTCGTTTGGCGGCCATCTTTAAAATTGGCCGCCATTTTGCAGTATTTTAAATAATTGTCAAAATCTCGATAACCAGAGGAGCTATTTTAATATTTTAAACTGCGTTGCATAGCTGTTGA
>JAULBS010101078.1:0-16096 GCA_032355785.1 Symmetromphalus regularis
AATTTCGCGTATTTGGTGTCGGATAGTATTTTGGAAGGCACAAATGTTGTTAACACTGGAGAAATGGAACTTTTTCCCTATTCACCGTCAACAATTATAGATTTGTTTCCTGCCTTGTTCTTTAAAATTACGGAATAGCGAGCATAGCAAGCGTGGTGATATAGAATAAACCACGTTAAATATGCACTCCTGAGCCATTACTGATAACATTCCTATTTTGGGGGTTGCAGTAGCAGATCCAGGGGGTGTCCAGATGGTTCGGACCCTCCCCCCCCCCACACCTTTTTCTCATATTTTAAAATATATTTTTACCCTTTTCTGAGTGGAAGGACGTAAAAATTAACTATTTTTTCCTCAATCCTATTCACTCATTGCATTTGGACCTCCTTTCAGAAATCCTATATCCGTGCCTGGATTAGGATTCCTACCTTTGAAGGTCTGGATTCCTATGACACTTTTAAGACACATAGGCTATTCTTTGCAAAAAGCAGCAAGGGGTCTTTTATATCCACTATCCCACAGACTGGACAGCACATACTACGGCCGTTGATGAACCAGTTGTGGACCACTGTTTGGAATGGAAAATAGCCCAAACTGCAAATGGGTCTACTGTGAAGGATCGATCCAATGACCAACCACTTCACAGATAGCTTTGTCCCTATCCCTCATTAAACAAACAATGCTTTCTTTATTTATTTTAATGGTCATTTTGAAATATAGCCTGGTTAATCTAACTCAACAATGCTTGATTCACTGTTTGTATTTAACAGTAGATAGTTTATTGGTCTGTGGACTGTTTTCAGTGGAAGGCCTGCTAGTGAAGAATAAACTCGACCCCGTTCGCCGGTATCTTCCTGCTCCAGAAAGGCCGAGGTTTAACACTCGCTACTCCATCTTTCAGGTTAGTTTGTCTTATTGTCGTTTCTGTAAAACAGAGTTTGTGTGAGTCCCAGAAAGTATAGAGAATCACTCGCTACTCCATCTTTCAGGTTAGTTTGTCTTATTGTCGTCTCTATAAAACAGGGTTTGTATGAGTCACAGAAAGTATAGACAGTCACTCACTACTCCATCTTTCAGGATAGTTTGTCTTATTGTCATCTCTGTAAAACAGGGTTTGTATGAGTCACAGAAAGTATAGAGAATCACTCGCTACTCCATCTTTCAGGTTAGTTTGTCTTATTGTCGTTTCTGTAAAACAGAGTTTGTATGAGTCACAGAAAGTATAGAGAGTCACTCACTACTCCATCTTTCAGGTTAGTTTGTCTTATTGTCATCTCTGTAAAACAGTGTTTGTATGAGTCACAGAAAGTATAGAGAGTCACTCGCTACTCCATCTTTCAGGTTAGTTTGTCTTATTGTCGTCTCTGTAAAACAGGATTTGTATGAGTCAGAAAGTATAGAGAGTCACTCGCTACTCCATCTTTCAGGTTTGTTTGTCTTATTGTCATCTCTGTAAAACAGGGTTTGTATGAGTCACAGAAAGTATAGAGAGTCACTCGCTACTCCATCTTTCAGGTTAGTTTGTCTTATTGTCATCTCTGTAAAACAGGTTTGTATGAGTCACAGAAAGTATAGAGAGTCACTCGCTGCTCCATCTTTCAGGTTAGTTTGTCTTATTGTCGTCTCTGTAAAACAGAGTTTGTATGAGTCACAGAAAGTATAGAGTCACTCGCTACTCCATCTTTCAGGTTAGTTTGTCTTATTGTCGTCTCTGTAAAACAAGGTTTGTGTGAGTCACAGAAAGTACAGAGAGTCACTCACTACTCCATCTTTCAGGTTAGTTTGTCTTATTGTCATCTCTGTAAAACAAGGTTTGTGTGAGTCACAGAAAGTAGAGAGTCACTCGCTACTCCATCTTTTAGGTTAGTTTGTCTTATTGTCATCTCTGTAAAACAAGGTTTGTGTGAGTCACAGAAAGTAGAGAGAGTCATAAAGAATAGGATTTCATTAGTAAAACCATGACTTTTTATTTTCTGCAGAAAAGAATACAAGATCAAGAAATATAAAATGTGTTGGAAAGTTTTTGTGTTGACACATAATACTTTTCTGTCTTGAAATGGTCCTGTAATTTTCTTTATTTCGACCTATTTAATTGAACAAATGATGTCTTTATGTCAGTGAAGCAAGTTACATGCAGCTAATGATTGGAAATATTATTCTCTGCAAGTCATGAGAAATTCTATTTTTATTTTGTCTAGGGGTGAAACGATAAAGCCGAAACCGTATTGTAATATATTGCGATACAGCAAACCCATATTGCAATACATACTGCAATACAGTTTGATTAATTACCAAGATATGATAAAGTCATATTTTGATACTATCATACTAACTACTAAACTTATCTCAGACAGACAGACTTGTACCAATTTCTGATGAAAAAAGAGAATATATAAATACAGTAGATTTATATGTTTTTATTAAGTTTAACTTTTATTTTTATAACTTATTGTCATAGTTACAGGTTTTATAAGATGGATACTCATTAGATGGATATATCGCGATACACTAAACCATATCGCGGTATGTATTGTGCTTGGTATATCATTGCACCCCTACACTATAAACACAAACATACCACATCCTTTGATAAACCAGTTGTAGACCACTGGTTGGTGTAAGTAGTACCCACTGGACCTTTTGGAGCACTCACTCTGTGTAGGAGCCAATACCGAGATTGAAAATTCCATGCCTCGACTCAGATTTGATCCCAGTATCTACCAGCCACGAGTCCGATAGCTTAACCACTGTGCCAGTACTCCAAGTAGTTCACGACCATTAAGTATTAGGATGGGAAAACAGTGAATGTTCATAACACACTGGCTCACTGACTATTTTGTTGTATGATGTACAAAAATATTAATAAAATTGTGTTAATGTAATAATATCATAAAATACCACACAATCTCTAAACAAAAGAATGTGCGATATAAAGTGGACTTTTTTTTATTCTTTAAAAAAATGCATGAATAAAATAGAAGCCTGCGGTATAGGCCGGCCCTCAAGAAAGTTATGAAGAAAAAAGAGAAGCCTAGGCTTCTGTTGCAGGATTTACGGTATACATTATAGATGTCATTTAAATGACTACTCCTCAACAAGTGAACCAGTTAATTCTAGGATTAAAATCCCCATATCTTAGCTGGGATTTGAACCCATTACCAACCATCTTGAAACCTGGTATGTAGCTAATGTGTAATCAAGGTAGATAACCAATGTTTTAAATTTAGTTGTCAGTAGGAAACCTAACAGAATTATCTCCCCTGATGAGACCGTTTAGTGGTTGGTTTACTTGACAGATAATTTTAGTTTTGTTCAAAATTTTAATATGATTATAATTTTTATATATTTACATGTATGGAATATTGTTGCTAATAGTAGTAGTAAAATTTTTTTTATAAATGATCTAATGTAGAGATTTTGGTAGTTTTTATGTTGTTTCTTTACTGGATGTTTCACTGGAGAACTATTTTATGTAATAATTTTGAATGTTTTATTCAAAGTGTATTATTTCTTGTGTTCATCATATTTATCTACAGTGCTTGCACAGTAGTTGTGTTGTATGTATTTTTGTGTATTTATTTTAACAGTTTGAAGTGCATAATTAAAGTGTATAGCCTATTTCTTGTGTTTAATACATGTCTGTAGTGCTTGCACAATTGTATTGAGTGTGTATTCATTTAGCAGTTTGCAGTGCATAATTAAGTTTGTTTCATGTTTTTGTTACATTTGTCTATAGTGCTTGCACAGAAGTTCTCTTTATAGGAGATAAACATTAGTAACTAGGAGATAAACATAAGTAACTCTGATTTCATTTTAGAGGTAATTTATCATATTTAGGGGTTTCAAATCCACGATAACCTACCTCTAACATGAAATAAGAGTATGTTTATCTCCATTCTACCATGACTATAAAACAACTTTATACTTAAAACTATTTCAATAAGTGGAGCAAACAGGAGTCAACAGGCGCTCAAATGTCAACAAAGAACTCTGTGACGTAAACGAGATTGGAAGGTGATATTTGTACGGCTGCCGTATAATCAATCCGGATAACGTGACTTGCTCATAGGGCCGCCGTATATGCAATACCGATAGCTTATTTTGTTTGTTCAAATTTGCGGATCGGTTACACCTAAAATTGAGAATGAGAACCACGACTAACCATGGTAACCGGTTCATGCGATGTAGTAAAATCAAGGCATTGTATCTGACACTGCTTACAGTATGAATATCCACTTCGAAACAAAATTAATATGTAACGTTACATCCTGTCGCAGGTTTGTGGTATGGGCGTCATCTGTTTATTTTTTCAATTATTTAAATTAAATCTAGTAAAATAACTTTGCAGTTTGTGAGAATATGATTTAACAACGTTCTGTGATGTTATTTTTTTCCGATATCGTCTGCTGTTTTTTTTTTAATAGTGTTTTACTGTACGTGCTTTTATGTGTGGAAAAGTAAAATTCTAACTTGTTTGGAAGTCCCATGGTGGTCGTACTTAAAATGGTCTCTTCAACTCTTGTTAATGATTCATTATTTTATTTTCATTTCGGATGGATGCTTTTTTGAAATTTCTTTTAAATAACAGTTTTCAAATACAGATATTTATATGTTTAACAGATGTAAGCGAACCTTAATTTAAAGTGGCTCTTTACCGACCAAGTGTGTTTACGTTTGGCGCATCATTTTAGAAAATAGCAGAATGCTGACGTCATGTTTGTAAACGCCAAGTCAAATTCCTACGCGGCCTTTTTACATTGTAGAGGTAGTATAACCTACATGTAGGTATATTACCCGTTTTTTAAAAGTTTTCTAAAGTCATGGCAGAATGTGTATTTAACAATTTTTATTGCATTATTAGAAGAATATATTTCTTTTATTTATCACATTTGTCTGCAGTGCTTGCACACCACTTTATTGGATGTGTATTTAATAATTTTAATGCATTATTAGAAGTATTTATTTCTTGTGACTGAAGCAGTTTGAACCTCAATAGTCAGTTTATTTGTTGTGCTGAGGGAGGGGGCTGGGGTTATTTAACCAGTATACTATATTAATATCATATTGTGTGTGTGTCTGCTTGTATAACTACAGTGGTGCACAAAATTCTGAATGATCCCAATTTCGTCATATCAACATATTGAGAGTTGGACATTAGATCTGTCTATTGGTGAAATGTATTTTTTATTCATGTGTTTAGTATATTGACTTTTCATACTTTGTTGTCTTATTTGAATTGTTATTTTATACTTTGTTGTTTTATTTAAATTATTTTATATTTTGCTGTTTAATTTAAATTGTTACTGTTTATATTTTGTTTTTACTATTTGCAGATAAAAAGTTACAAGAAGTGAAGCATGCCGAGGTATAATTCTACTGTCAGCTCATCGTCATGGCAACAAACAAGATACCAGAAAGACCAAGGAAAAACAGGAAGCAAAGTGTATTTTAAATTATCCAATCACATCACACCAAATATTTACCCCTCTCTCTTACAATGCCAAATAGGCAAATAAGCTGAACTAGTAATAAAATTGCATTAAAGTGATCATATAGGGTGTCCAATAATTCAATAAATTATTTTTATTTAACAACACCTCTAGAGCACATTGATTTTTATCTTATCTCAGCTATTGGACGTCATTCATATGGAAACCTGCATCCGCCACATGGGATACTCCTTCCAATAAGCAGAAAGGGATCTTTTATATGCACCGTCCCACAGACAGGACAGCACATACCATGGCCTTTGATGAACCAATTGTGGATCACTGGTTGGAACGGAAGATAGCCCGAACTGCAAATTGGTCCACTGAGAAGGATCGATCCTTCGACCAACTGGTTCACAGGCGGACACGCTACCTCTTCCAATAATTCAATATCTTTTAGTAATAAGCCACAGAAATATAACAACACTAAATATTAATATATTTCTGCAATTAAATTTTCGTAACGTCTTATTTTGCGTTTTTATGAGGAATGCTGTTTTTGGCTTAGTCCGAGAGAAACTCGATTGCACAAAAATATTAACTTTTTAAAGAGTGTGGTTGTATTTGTGTTGTTTATTACTAAAATATTTAAAATTATTGGATACCCTAAAATATCACTTTAAAGACACTAAATTACTATCACTTTAAACATACAAAACTTATTTATGCTTCAAATACATTTTCATCGATGTTTATTTTAGATAATAAAACTAACACGATAATAACTACACAAAAGCAATAATTAATTGACGTGTTTTAATTTCACCCACAATATACTGATTTTGAAAATGAAAAACTTTAATAAAAATATTTTATTTTAGAGTTACGCTATGAATGTGGTGCCATATTAATTTCTCGATGCATCATTTTCATACAATGTGTCATCACATCGCTAAGATTTTTTATTAAAGTAGGTCGGAAATAGAATACAAATGATTTTCGTCGATTATTTCTTTCATATTAAACTGACAAGTAAATATTTTGTAAATATATATTTAATTACACTCTACCAAATTTTTTATTTATATCTTTGGTCTCTCGTTAATGTACAAGGTGGTGTTTACTCTTGAAATTAAAATATATAATTTAGCAAACAGGTGATTTTCACACTTTATTGGAACTGACTGTCCCTCACATTTTGCAACAGCAATGAAATTGACAGATGTCACTCAATACTTGGTATAGTCTGTTCCAAAACACGTGTAAATCACCTGTTTACTGATTTTTTTGTTTTTCATTTCAAGTGTAAACACCACCTTGTACATCAGTGAGCGACCAAAAAGTAAATGCTAAATTAGGTAGATTGTCATTAAATACATATTTACAAAATATTTACTTGTCATATTTACTTGTCAGTATAATATGAAAGAAATAATTGACAAAAATCATTTTTATTCTATTTCTGACACTACATTAGTTGCATACCATTTCATGATGAATAAACCACAGTTACAACTTACACATACCAGAACAAAATAGTCAAATAGTTTTAGGGCCCCAGAAAATATTTGGGGCTCTCGTTCTTTAGTAGATGTTTTTTTCTGATCCTCTTCTCAATAACATGAATCCATGGTGTTTGCCAAAGCTCGCCAAAAGGATTAGTTTTCTTGATACTCGTGTCAGAAAAAATGCCTAAAAAAGGACTCGTACCAGAAGTGAAGAGTGGTCATTTGAAGGAAATTGAGATATTATTTTGTACTGGTTGAGTAAAACTAATGATGATTGTTTATGAAAGTTGTACCGTTTGATTCAGGATGCACTGTAGCATGACATTCCATGAGTTTCAAATTTATAAACTTGCATCTATGTTTCATATTTTCCCAGTACGGATTCCCTATATGGAGATTAACGAGATGCAAGGAGTTACGGATTATCTTTCCTGTGGTGAGGGGTTTACTGCTGTAATCCGTTATTAACTGATAATGCGTAACTCATTGTAGCAAGTTAGTTATTCTATTTATTACCCATCTTCACTTTTAACTGTTTTTAAACATTTAAGAATATATCTGGCTGAAGATTATCCATACCAGTAGATATCCTTATGCTTATTCTTATCGCTTGTAGAAAAATAGTCCCAAAACAAAATTAAAATGAAAAATGTCAAATTTTAAAATTGATTTATACATATTGTTTTGATTTAATGTTTATGCTTGGATAACAAATTTAATAATATTCATTATAATTTTTTTTTTTTAAATAACAATTTGGGTGTAGAATAGTCCCAAAACCAAATTTAAATAAAATGAAAAATGGCAGATTATAAAATTGATTTATACGTGTAGTTTTGATTTAATAGGTTTATGCTTCGATAACAAATTTAATAATATTTATCATAAAAATAAAATTAAAAATAACTATGGGTACCAGCATTTTCATGATATGCGAATTTATGACATCGTTGATATATGAAACAATTTGCATCATGTGCATTATTTAATAAAATAAAAGACAGTGGATCTCTCGGTCCATACTGGAAACAAATATGTTTATTGGTACGATGTGTGGAGTACTATATCTAAATCCAAACATGTTTAGTGTGTCATGTGTTAATTTAACAGGTCATCTATTAAAACCTCGACATTACAACACATCACTGAAACAAATCTATAAATATTGTAAATATTGTAATATTATTGTATGTTATTGAATTCAGATGTTGAAGTTTTTTTTATAAAATAGAATGTAACTCATGGACCATAACTCTTTGTTAATCATGATACGTGGGAAGCTTTTTAGAAACTTTACGGTGGCACTGCTTACTTATTCTCAAATTCATTCAATTATTAAATCATTTCATATTAATGTACATATTTATGAGGAATTGGGTTATGTTCAACTTTGCTTCAACATAATGGGTTTTAGCGAGTGGGAGGTTAATTTGGGCAAATCTTATTGTCATATTGAAGTTATTTTGTTAAAGGTGAATTTTTTTTTTTTTATTTTGTATTGCATGAAGTGTTCTGAATGTTATGTGTTGTCCTGATGTTAAGTGTAGATATGGTATGTTATTCTCAATGTACGGCATACTATACGGTCATACGTGTACATATTAACTACTTATATCGCTGTACAAGCACAGTGTACTTTAATTCATGGGCGTAAATCCAGGGGGGACATGTCCATCCCACGTTTTTGAAAGAGGGGGACGCCTATTTAATTATCCCCCCCACATTTTGCTTAGAAAAACTAAAAATTTCACTGAAATTAAAATGTCTAAATAATAATCTTTACCAGTATTTCTCTTTATTGTATCAACGTAATACTAAACCGAAGTTCACAAGTTGTCTATGTTGAGGGAGAGGGGGGCAGCGGGATGGTCCGTCCCCCCCCACTTTTTGGACAAAGGTATGTTCAGTCCCCCCCACTTTCAGGAACGGATTTTCGCCCTTGCTTTAATTATAAATATAATTATTTGCCTTCTGTAGGCCTACAATGTAGTGTGAAATTCATAAATTGTCTTATTTATATACTGGTCATCAATTTGTAATTTTGTAATTATTCAGTTTCGTTTCTTACCACTATATTTGATGTTTCAGCCGTATGTGTGGTGTTTTTTCAAAATCTCAAACATGGCTGTTACGTGTACATGTTGATGTCGGAAGATTTTAATTTGAGCGGTATCTGCTTAAAGATTTATGGAAAACGCTCATTTGACAAAAGTGCCTAGAGTGTTTGTGTGTATTTATGTGTATGTTGCCGTATTTGTAGTCACGTGCTCTTTCTCAAGTCGGACAATGTAAGATAATGCAATTAGGACAACAAACATAATGTGCCTTGAGGCATTAGTAGTTTGAGAACTTAGCCCCGCTTTCCATTAAAGTGAGCGCGCATTTTTGCGTGCTAAATTGTTCGTTTCATATCTGCGTTTTTGCAAGCGTATTCCTATACACAATGTGATGTTGTCGCACTGCTTACCTAGAAAACAAATTATATCTTCCATTACGGAATTTGGCCTGCTGTTCTATTTATACAGAAACAACGCATTCGTATGATACAGTACCAATGAATGATGATGCAGTAGCGCCGATGTCTTATGTACTGGGTGTATGAAATTTTACAAAAAAGACACCTTGTCAAGGAGTTGGAAATTAATTTTGAAAAACTTCAGAATGTCTCCCAAGAAGCTGGAATATGTCTTGAGTTTTGTAAGACTAGTTATCCAGAAGAGAAATGTATATGTGTAGAAAAAAGCGTGCTGAAAAAAAAAATTCACTCGCTGAAAAATCTCTCAATGATCAACATTTTTTCAGCACGCTGAATGCCGAGAACGGAATCACGTGTATTGAAACGGTACTATGTATATGCACTATATCGATAAAACCATGGAAGCGAAATCGCGTGTATGGAAACGGTACTATGTATATGCACTATATCGATAAAACCGTGGAAGCGAAATCGCGTGTATCGAAAGTGGGCCTTACACTGAAAGGGTTGGAGTAGTTTCAGAAACAAGTTAACAACTAATATGAATGGGTAAACATAATGGGCATACTCCCCCACCCCCACATCAAATCAGTATGGATCTACTTACACATTTATACATACACCATGGTTATTTGCACCACTGACTGTTCGAGTGAATAAATGACCGCTTAATCGTGGTGTGTGTGTATATTTTGTTTTCTAATTCAGTGTGGCCTTAACATTGTTTCCTATGCAAAATGTACAGATTTCCGTTGCATGCATCTTGTATTAGTAAATAGGTTTTCGTGCAACGAAAGAGAAACGTTCACCAAAAGCACACAGAACGTCAACAGTGTTATTAACTTGTTTTATTCACATTTAAAACATCACACTTGGTGGTGCGTCCTAAAGGAGCAATTTTATTTGATCTGTTTCATGATTTCTAGTGTGGCACAATCCATGAAGTAATAGGAAATAAATGAGGTCCCAAGTTACCATAGTTATTTACATGATGTTGTTGGTGTGTATGTGATCTATTACGTAATGCTTAGTGTGTATGTGATATATTATGTAACAGTGTGTATATATTATGTAATACTTAGAGTATGAGATATATTATGTAACAGTATGTATATGATATATTATGTAACACTTAGTGTGTATGTGATATATTATGTAACACTTAGTATGTGTGATATATTATGTAACACTGAGTGTGTATGATATATTATGTAACACTTGATATATATGTGATATATTATGTAACGCTTAGTGTGTGTGATATATTATGTAACGCCTACAGTAGGAGATATATTATGTAACTCTTAAAGTAGGAGATATATTATGTTACACTTAGAGTAGGAGATATATTACGTAACACTTAGTGTGTATGTGATATATTATGTAATGCTTAGTGTGCATGAGATATATTATGTAACACTTAGTGTGTATGTGATATATTATGTAACGCTTAGTGCATATGTGATATATTATGTAACGCTTGGTGTGTATGTGATATATTATGTAATGCTTAGTGTGTGTGATATATTATGTAACACTTAGTGTGTATGTGATATATTATGTAACAATTGGTGTGTATGTGATATATTATGTAACTCTTAGTGCATATGTGATATATTATGTAACAGTGTGTATGTGATATATTATGTAATGCTATGGTGTGTATGTGATATATTATGTAATGCTATGGTGTATATGTGATTATATTATGTGTGTAATATATCATGTAACGCTTAGTGTGTGATATATTATTAACACTTAGTATGTGATATATTATGTAACACTTGGTGTGCATGTGATATATTATGTAACACTTGGTGTGCATGTGATATATTATGTAACACTTGGTGCATGTGATATATTATGTAACACTTGGTGCATGTGATATATTATGTAACGCTTTGTGTGTATGTGATATATTATGTAACGCTTTGTGTGTGTAATATATTATGTAACATGCGGGATTGCACTTAGTATTTATCACTGCAACTGTTATCATTACTTTTTATAGGTGAATGTATATTTTTAATTGTTTTGTACAGATTTTGTACAGATGTGGGTTAAATGATCTGATAATTGTACTTGCTGAGTTTGTATAATACAAAAGAGCTATTTGGTAATAAACTACTTATGAAAATGTGCATTTGTGTCGTTTTTTTTTGATTAAAGATATTCTTAATAAGTGCTTAAACAAAAGACACAGACTTTAAAATGGACGATACAACTGAACAGTACGGTGACATTGCCCCAACTGACACTACGTCTGGTTGTCAGGGAGATAAAACAAAGGTCTGTGTCTATAAACCTCAAGTACACTGTAGAACTGAATATGATTAAAAAGAAAACCGGTTGAGCATTTCTTTAAATATCTGTCGTAAACACTATTGGTGAAACTGATATTCTGGAAGTGATTTTAGTTATCTCTGCAAAGTATTATATTTAGTGACTTGACAAGGCTATTTATTTATTTAACACTACAAAAGGAAACATTGGTGACAGTCAAACCAGTTGTGGACAAGCCAGAAGCAACAGTAGCCCAATGCCTACATCAAATTCTTGATGTGCATCATTCTACTCGTAGAGTGAACTGTACATCTCAATGAATGAAAATGTAAAGTTTGTTCTTTTTAACGATGCCACTAGAACACATTGATTTATATTTTACCATCGGTTATTGGACGTCAATCATATGGTCATTCTGACATATTTAGAGGAAACCCGCTGCTGCCACATACATGTAGGCTACTCTTTCCGATAAGCAGCAAGGGGTCTTTTATATGCACTGTCCCACAGACAGGATAGCACAGTTGTGGACCACTGGCAGAAACTGAAAATAGCCCAAACTGCAAATGGGTCCACTGAGAAGGATCAATCCCACAACCGACCAGTTCACAGGCAGACACTAATATTTGAGATACATCACGCTCCTGGACGAGAATGTGTCCGCACTGCAATTCCATGTTTTACCCCCAAGACACATTGTACGAAAATAAAACAAACAAAATGTACAAGGCTTTGCATGTTTTATTGTATGTATGTAAAATGATTACCACAGAAGCACACGAAGACAGGGATCGAAACATCTACGGCTCAAAACTGACATGGAGGATGAAAAGAGAATATGCTCATGCACGCACGCATGCACACACACAAAATGTTCATGTATCTTTGTATGTACAAATTTATCTGGTAGACATAGAAACACATATAATGCATTCTTCAGCAAATAGAAACATACAATGGTTTGTTCGTATTTGCAGTAATACCATTTATTGGGGAGACAGTGGGTGTAAACACTTGAGCAACACGTAGCGCTACGAGTGTAAAATTGGTGTGTGACATGCCTTTCGTAACGACAACCGTATTTACAAAAGACAATCAAATAAATATTATACGATAAAAACACTAATATGTATCGGTCCAACCCAAATACAGAATACTCGAACAGTTTAATAAAAGAAAAATGTATTCACCGTTATTAAAATATTCTTCACATTATTAAATGTATTTAAAATGTTTGTAAATGGGTAAGCGATTGCAGTTATGCAATCCAGCAGAAACCAGTGACGTAGGACCGCCATCCTCACGTCAGAAGTCTCACGAGTCTGTGGGACCCCTGACAAATATAGTTCATAAAAACGGGGTCTGAGAAAACAGTTTTTGATTGGATGCTTTGCATCATGAGAAGATCACAATTCGACTTTCAGTGCATCGGCCTTCACCTTGTCGATGTAAATAATGAATCAAGAATTGAAAAAAAAACAACGAACGGAAATACAGTGATTATCAGAAACATTAGTTTCAAAGGTAACACCAAAAATGCAAAATAATAACTGTTGCCTTCTTTGTAAGGAATTGTTACCAAAGAAGAACAGGCGCTTTATGTTCAATGATAGTTTCACTGTGAAAAAGCAACTTCCTGAAGTGTTGGCGAATTTTCCTCAAGAACATGAGTTGCAGATTTGCTTTATAAAACGAGCGATCTGATTGAATAATATTTTTAAACATGTTATCACCAAAAATGTTTTTGTATAGATGGCGCAGTAAGCAGCCCAGGTTTTTATGAACTATATTTATCAGGGGCCCCAAGGACTGGTGTGACCCCTGACGTGAGGATGTAGGGCCGTGAGACGGCAAATAACAAGAGGACTAATAAACGATAACAAAATGTAGATTGTTATTAAACAACTGTTTGAATATTATTTTCTTAATATGTGCATAAACAAAAGGCACTCACTTTAAAATCAGTAATAAAACTCAACACTACAGTGCAACTGCCAACTAACATCACGTCTGGTCGTCATGGAGATAAAATAACAATGAGATGATCCTTGCCGAATCTGCGTGTTTTCTAAAATCTACCAACATCAAGGAAACTACAACTGAATGCGATTAAAAATAAAAACATTTCTTCAAATTTCTGTCGTAAATACCAGTATTGGCGAAACAGACATTCTGAGTCATTTCATTTCGGTTACTAGCATACTGTTTTGTGTTTTGTTTAAGAAAAAAAACTGTTGTTAATGGTGACAGGAAATTTGAAAGTTGGGTTACTTCTCTATACTTAATTACCATATAGTGGGTAAGAGTCACCGAGATAAGGAAATCTTCCCACTAATAACCTTCTGTTGAAGATTTGGTCAAATATTGCACATCAGAACTTTTTACAATTCTCGCAGAAAATACATTTTTAAAATACCTTTTAGGAGCATGTGAACAAACGCTATTAAAATTATCTTGCAATATCATTTTCAAATATATATATATAAAATAATCCACACTACACAGTACACCAAGACAAAACTTCGCAATCCACTTTTTTTCTTTCTTTGGACATCAGTGATCTCAAAATAACAGAAAATGAACTTCAGATTTATCCATGATGAACATATTCCATAACTATAATAAAAATATAAAAAGGGATTTTTTTTTTGGTAATAACATTTTGCACCTGTTTTCTTGTGTTCACATGACTCTAGTTAATCTAGAACAATCGTGGCAGGTAAGGGGTTAATCGGAAACAGTACGCACCTCTCAGAGACACAAGACGTACAAAAATACATCCTTCATGTATCTCGTGAATTAACACTCAGTGTTTGCATCTCATAACTTTATAAATAAAGTGCACGTGTAAATCATAAAATAAAAACTACACGTGCATACTGTTTTAATGTCAACACCTGTTTTACTACCTACTGATGTTTTGACAACTAAAAGAAAAGTTTGTTTTATTTAACGACGCCTCTAGATCACACTGATTTTTATCTTATCATCGGCTATTGGACGTCAATCATAAGGTCATTCTGACATATTGATTTAAAGGAATCCCTCTGCCGGCACATAGGCTACTCTTTTTGATAAGCAGCAAGGGGTCTTTTATATGCAGTCCCACAGAATGGAGAGCACATACCACAGCCTTTGATGAACCAGTTGTGGACAACTGGCTGGAACGAAAAATAGCCCAAACTGCAAATGGATCTACGGAGGATCGATCTGATGACTGACAGCTTCACAGGCAGACATGCTACTATTTGAGCCACATCTTGCTCCCTGTTGTTTAGACAACACAAAAATCTTGAGAGATGTTAAAGAGATCCAACAAAAGAAAAATAAATTTTTACGAGGTAGGAACTTTTTCTGAAATAGTGAGGGAAATGGTGGTTCCTGCTGAGCTATGACGGTGAAATTAACTGCATTTCTAGCTTTATTTTAAAAACAGAAAACATATTTAGCGTGACCCAAATAAATGGAAATCCGGTAAAAACCAGCATCTATGAATCTTGTTTTGTCGGTTGATTACTGTAGAATAATTGCTAGAGACAACCTTTCAACGATCACATACACCGTGTCTTTAAATACTACAAGGTGTTCCTAAAGTGTGGACACTTAGGAAATGTGAAGTTAATGCATCGTGTTCATCTGAATCTTGCAATGTGTGGACACATAGTAAATGTGGAGTTAATGCATAGTGTTCACCTGAATCTCGCAAAGTGTGGACTCATAGGAAATGTGAAGTTAATGCATTGTGTTCATCTGAATCTTGCAATGTGTGGACACAGGAAATGTGGAGTTAATGCATCGTGTTCACCTGAATCTTGCAATGTGTAGACACATAGGAAATGTGGAGTTAATGCATCGTGTTCATCTGAATCTCACAAAGCGCTTCAATCTTTGCATTGCAAATGATGGAAAATACATTGAAGATGTTATTTATTAATATTTCAACTAAATAAAATGTTCAAACATTATTATTGAAAATATGTATATTTTCTATGTGTCCAGACTCAAGGGATACCCTATACAACAGAGGATTTATGGTGCTAATCCTATAAATCTGCAGAAACATTGCTGTGCTAATTTGTACCACATAGCAATCCCTCGTTGAAGGAAAAAAAGTAACATTAAAGTTTGTTTTATTTAACGACACCTAGAACACATTGATTTTATCTCATCATTGGTCATTCTGACATATGTCTTTAGAGGAAACCCGCTGCCACCACGTAAGCTACTCCTGATAAGCAGCAAGGGATCTTTTATATGCACAGTCCCACAGAGAGAACAGCACATACCACGGCCTTTGATAAACCAGTTGAGGACCTCTGGTTAGAATGGAAAATAGCCCAAACTGCAAATGGGTCCACTGAGAAGGATCGATCCGACGACCGACCAGTTCACAGGCAGAC